>DWMZ01001222.1:0-17207 GCA_018249855.1 Eueides tales michaeli
GTAAAAACGGTTTGTAATCGAAAACGGACCCTGTATATTAAAAGGCTCAGGATAGTAACAAAATATCTTTCTTGGACAAATATTATTACAGTATTTCTAAATCAATAATGTTAGATTAAATATTGTGGATCATGTTGGTCATTAACAAATAGGGCATCTAAAAATATAAAAAATATTTGGATGGAAGGCTATGAAAGAATATTTGCAATCATGCTTTGTACATCGACAGTGGCAATGACATGGCACTAGATGAACAGCAAGAGTCCTTTATTAAGATTGAAAGAAAAATTTGGTGCCAGGTACTCACTAGACTCTGTGATGTTACTCTAACACTTTCAACTTGTAATCTAGCTTTTCGTGGCCTTAGAGGTTTTGAGGAAAAGGATTTTTTTTTTACTATTGTTGAGTTATTAGCCAAATACGACACTATTTTACAAGAGTTGCTAAGCAAACCTAAGAGCTAGATTAAATACTTAAGTCCAAAAATACAAAATGAGCTTTGCTGTGCTGGTTCAAAAAGTGAAAAATGCTCTGGTAAACGATACAATAAAAGGAGAAATACAAATATTATTCGAAATTGTGCAACATTATATTTTTTAGCCGTAGTATTAAACGATGGAATGCATTATCTAGTTTTATATTTGACAATAAAGGAGAGACCGGGGCATCATCAAATTCTATAACATAAAAACAATGAATCTAACAAGATGGGCAGGACGCTTTCAAAGTTCGGTTTGTTGATGTTCAAGAAGCGCTTGAAAAGCGCAAAACAGATGACAGAAATGAAGCTATCTTGCTAAAGAAAATAGAAAACTATATTTTTTTTATCTTGGTTTTCCATTGCAAAGTTTTACATACTATAGACGCGGCTTCTAAAGCACTTCAGTCTAAAGTCATCGATCTTTCAAATGCTTCAAAACGTTCACAATACTGTCCAAAACAACTTGATAGAAAGCAAATAATATTACTGTTAAATGGTCTATAAGCCCTGAATTTCCTAAAACTCGTTTCCTTGGAATAAATGAAATTGTTTCCAATTTCAGTGTCTTGCAACCGGCATCTGCAAAATTTGAACTATACTGATTTATTAGAGAAGGCTTTAACATAATTCAAGAAGATATATCAATCTCGCATTCCAAGGAAATTCTTAGTTTTCGATCCTCTTCAAGACGCGAAATAAAAACATCATCTTCTGTAGGAGAATTTCCTGATTTATAAATAATAAATAATAATTTTATATCTTCAAGCTTTCCTAAAGTGTGCACTGTATTTCCATTATTCCTCACCATTCCATGACTATGGCTAGTGCCGAGCAAACGTTTTCAAAACTAAAATTGATTAAAAATTTATTTAAGAAATTCTATAGGACAAGACAGGATAAGCATTTTGGCTATTCTATCCATCGAAATGACCCAACATTTGAACTTTGATGATGTCATTACCACTTTTGCTGAACAAAAAGTCCAAAGGAATGAATTTTAATCAACATTTCATATTATGAACACCTTGTGTGCTCCCAACAATATGATTATTCGGAGTGCGTATATCAAATTGCTTGTTTTCTTTTTCAAATCATTTTGACAATGAATTAGATGCTGACTTGAACTTTAAATTAGGTACATTTAATGTAAAGTGAATTATTACGAAATCAAGCAGAGGAGACTGGGGATACTTGATCCTTGTGGGAGACTAGATACACTGGATTTACAGAGCTACTGTAAACACTTTATGATTTTAGAGTAACTACATTAATATTTTATGTTACATTCTCACTTTCTAACGTCGGTACTTCTGTCAAAAATGACAGTTGAGCAGATGGCGGATAATTGTGTGCTTCGTGTGGCAAGAAAATAATTTTCGTAAGTTTTTATTTTGTTTGACTAATTGGTTAGTAAAGTCATTTTAGATGAGAATATGTTTTAAACTATACGTTTGTTTTATAGAAAAGTGTTAATAGTAGTAGTTTTTTTATAATATATTTTTATAACCTCGACATTTCTGATAATGAAAAGGAAAATGAATCTACAAAATCTCCCTCGAAATTGCTTTCCATGTGTAATGCTAGTAATAGAGATGCCTTTATGAATTCTGACAATAATAACCGACCGACTACAGCTGGTTTTTCACAAATCAGAAATATCTATAGCCCTAAAACACCGACCCATTCTCGCAATATTCACGTTCCAAAACCTTCCATGTCATCATTTGTAAGTCCTGAAGTAATAAGACCACACCCGAAAGCAAGACCGAAAAGGCTCTGGAAACGGGAGAAAAAAGGTAAAACTAGAATTTTAACCAGAAATCGAGAATGAGTGGGCTGCTAGAAAACAGAAAAAAGAAAAGAAAACTTCCAAAACAAAAACGAAAGTAAAAGCAGTAAAACGTAACCTAAATTCACAAGAAAAAGAATCAACGTCAGAAGATGAAGAATTGCCGCCAGTTATAGTAAATCAGAAAATGAAGATGACTCCAATGAATGCATCATCATTGAAGATTGGGTTGTGGTGAACCTAATCTCGCAAAAGAATCTCATTCATAGATATGTTGGTCAAATTCTGAGTGAAAGTTGAGCTGAATATGACATTAAATTTACTAAAATAAATAATGATAAAATGTTCAAGTGGCCTGTTAACGAGGATATTTGTTCAATTGCTAAATATTAAGTATTGAAAAAACTACAAATTCCGAAAGTGGAATTATCATCAAAGAGAATTATCAGTTTTGAGTTTCCAAAATCGTTAAGAAAGTTGAATATTGAGAAATAAAAAGTAAAAGATAAAAAGAAAAGACTGTATAATTTTAATAAATAATAACTTATCTTTACTTTAACTTTTACCAAAGAGGTATTTTATTTTGTTGTACTAAATGCAAAATTTATTTTGTTTTTTTTTCACTAGAAGATTTACTAGAACATTAAGTAATATTTATTAGCAACATTTTCTATAAACAAATTAACATGAGTTTCGTAACCTTTATCCCACGAATATGCAGACAGACCAAACTGATGGACTCTTCCCACGCGACCACCCCGCGAGTTCCCAGTATTAGCATTTTAATAACTCATTGTTCTAATTTCTAAGTTTTCCATTGTTTTAATTTTACTTTATTATTTGTAACATTTTTTAGATCACTTTTTATTCCTACTTCAAATAAAGCAGTCATTAGTTTTAAGATAATTATTGTATTAATATAGAATTAATAATTATTCGGTTTCATTTCGACTGCCGCAAACGGAATTCATGTGATTATTATTATTATTATGTGATTAGGTACAATATAATAAAGTAATAAGTGATATTCTGGATAAAAAAAGGTGATAATATGATGAATTCGCCAGGGGCCTCAAACGGTATTGTAAAACTTTCAATGTTTCAACCATTTCATCGAAAAAGATTGCATCAAGTTTAGTAGAGCAGACAAATTTATATATTATACAAAGCAATCCCGGGTCATATACAGAATATGATTTAAATAAGGTCTTAGACATTTTGTTATAAATGTCAGTACAAAAATCTAGCACAAAATCATACTAGTTACCTAGATTTGGTTTTAATCTGTTTTTTTCAACAATGCCACTGAACTAATTTGATAAAATAAGTTATCATTACATCTTAACAACAATTAACAACACAAACCTACAGGCCATCGAGAACATGACAGACTATTCAAAACTGG
Organism: Eueides tales michaeli; assembly: GCA_018249855.1. Taxonomy (NCBI): domain Eukaryota; kingdom Metazoa; phylum Arthropoda; class Insecta; order Lepidoptera; family Nymphalidae; genus Eueides; species Eueides tales. The sequence goes on from DWMZ01001222.1 coordinate 3,676, forward strand.
CCCTGTAAGTAAACACTTCAATGAGAGGTTTGCTACAGTGCCAATGAAACAAAGACTAAGCAAAGTGAACAAATGTGTTCTACAAATTAAGTGCCCTTTCTGAAACAATACTTACCTAATGAGCCCCATAAATGGGGTTTTAAATCGTATGTTATTTGCGATTTGATGGGCTATGCCCACGAATTTGAGATATATCAATAAAAGTGTGAACGCCTTGCAGACACATATTTTGATTTAGTTCCCACAGCGTGAATAAACGCCAGAGATGTATAGCGGGTTGGAGATATTCTGGCTGTTTGATTACAGGTGTTCCAGATTGTTCAATAGGAGGCAGTTGTAAAAGATCACCGAAGATTAATAAGTTTATTAATTCAAAGAACTCATCTTCACAGTTTTTAATTTGCCTTAATCAGTTGACAGGACACTATGAAAATTTCGTCGGCAATCAGAAATTCCGTCTGGTCTCACTGTTGCCTCATTACTTGCAAATAGTTTCCTGACAGTGGTGACATGCCTGTTATTCGACCGTCTTTCTGTACAAGCAATTTTAAAGTACTGTGTATCGTATCTCCAGTTATTAATCTGGCTGCAACTCCTGTTAGTGTACATAGTTTAACCGCATCTTTCGCATAACACCTGTTAATTTGGTCTCGTAGTAACTTTAGTAATAAGTCTTGCCCACACCAGCTCCGCCATATTCTTTATAGAATATTTTTAAACTAAAGTCTTCGGCACCTGACATTTGATTTTGCATGGACTGGGTAACCATTATAAAAAAATGCTTTTGTCCAGCATTCATAGCTTGTGGTCTTCATTGATTGGCAAATACGGAACTTCTTCTTCATTTGTCTGGTTCAATGAGCTGTGCCTGTCCCAGCAACTGAAATGCGTGTACTTTCGCGAATGTATTTTCAAGTTGCCTCTCATGCTGGCGATTGATTCCCAAGTAATTATTTTTGTTTTTTAACCTTTCTTTGTAAGCAAGAAACGCATTTCACTATCAAACTCTCCTAACAGTTCCGCATCCTTCATTACGATAAGGCATATACTGAAATAGTAAACTATAATAGTATGACTCTGGATCAGAAGCAGCTACTAAGTTCGGAACCCATATTACAGCTGGTATGTTTGTAATAGTTTTTTTTTTGTTGTCTGTTAGAGTAATACGACGCCTCCATACTGTTTGCTCATGCAGTACATACGCATTTGTATCGACGCTATCTTCATTAATTACTGGTGGTTTCGTGTACCGTGTCTCGAATAACATCGACAAAATCATCAAAGCAGCGATATATTCGAAAAGACATACAGTACAAGGATATAACGTCTCCCCAAGCAGTCGATGTTCATAACCAACACATGGGAGGAGTTAATTCGACTCCATGCTCGGTTATCACAGAATCCATCTGCTCGGCTATGGTACAAAATATTTTTATTCCACATGATTGATATGACTTTAGTAATTGCTTGGTTGTTATGGCGCCGAATTCATGGATTTGAATAACTGCCGGTATTTGATTTTAAACTTGCAATACTGGAGCATATGCGCAAAGCAGAAAAGGTTGACCTAAAAAACATGGTCGCCCAGCTAGCGTCATCGGAACACCGACCTCAAGTCGAATCGTTTGGAATAACATAACGTGGTCCATTAGTCCAAGTGGATGAAATCAATTCGAGAAATATGTCAGAACTCCTCGGAATACCGGTCTTTGACCGGGGTGGAGACAAAATGATAAAAGCCATAGATGCCATAAAACAGGGTATGCCATATAAAACTGCTTCCAATCTATTTTCAGTACCAGTTATGGCACTCAAAAGAAGAGTCAAAGAAAAAAAACTTGTACGCTGTGGGGAGCACGAAAACCTTGGTGAGTATTAAAAAAGTATGCACAGATGATCAGCTGCTGGAATTGGTACAACATATTCAAGATAATGAAGAAACTATGTAAGTAGTACATTAAATAATGCTTCTAAAGGAAATGTAAAACAGGAAGTAACATAAGGCAAAAAAGCGTAAAATAAATAAAGCATATAAACTTGATATTACAAAACACAAAACATTTTTCCTAACCTTCACTAAAAAAAATTAACAATAAAAGGATACCCAAAGTCTCTGATTACGTCAGAGGGACGAGTATAAAAAAAAAAAAAAAAATATACCTATATCTCATATTGCTTCTTCGTCAACAAGGACCTAGGACCTAGGCTTCAAGGGCTAAAAATACTCGATGGAGGGATAGATTTTAGGAAAGAGCTGAAATTGATTTACAGTTTACTGAAGATATTTCTTTGCCTCTATATCTCAAGAAACTAATAAATATGTAGTCGAAAAATGACCAGAAAAGCCCAGTAATATTACTGTAAAAGAACTTGAAAATTTCATTGGTCGATAGTTCAGTTACCCTCAACAAGATTTTATTGAAATGAGGAAATGGGGTACCCAAAAGGTAGTACAATAATGTCCTGTAATCGTTAGTCGTAAGAAATCAAACGTTTTATTCATTTTAACGATAATTTGACACAAATACCAAAAGGACAGGACATAACCCTCTTCACAAAATCGAACCATTATTGGAGCTTTAAGGCAAAGAATTTTTACAGTTCCTAAAAAACAGTCTATGGCTGTTGATGAACAAATTATACCTACTAGGAGCAGATCATCTATGCGGCAGTACAACCCTTTGTCCTTAGCGGCAGTTCAGGATTTAGTTTTGATTTTGAAATATATACTGGAGCTCAGGATGCAATATGACATTAATTTGCCAAAAATAAGTACTAGCAGTGACGTCGTAGTTCGCCTTTCTAGGACAACCAGCAGGACTTTACTACAAGCTATTCTTTGATAACTGGTATACGTCGTCGTCCTTTTGGCGTACCTTAACAAAAAAGGTATTTTACCAATAGGCACCATAAAGTTAAGCCAAACCAATAAACCATCAACAAGTGGAAAACGAGGACGGCCTTCTTATAAACTGGAAAATGCTATTGAAGCGAAGCAATTGAGAGGACCCATTGCTGTCATGCCGTCTAGAGATGTAAGACTGAATCAAATAGATCATATGCCTGTCTGGACCACTAGACAGCGGTGCAAAGTACGAGGATGTAATAATAGGTCACATGTTGAGTGCCAAAAATGTAAAATGAGCCTGCCTTAATGACGAAAGAAATTTTTTTAACTTATTTCATAGAACATTAGGTGGTTGTAATATTTTTGTTACAAATTATAACATTTCTTTTTTAGTTAACCAAAAAATGTAATATAACTATAGGGGAGAGAAGGGTAATGGGAGTCAGCGGGCAATGGGAGTCACCCACACCACTACGAAACCCAACATGAGACCGACGCGTAAACAGCGTCTTCAGCCCCCGCGCAGCCACGAACGGCTCGCGCCAGTCCACTCATGCGCCACTGAGAAACGACCGTGTTTTGTTTTTGCGCTCCGCTGATGTAATTTTTCGTAAATGCAAATTAGAAGGTAAGTACCAAATATCTTGCAGTATGCGGTTATGACATTTACACTTACATAGACGTTTCAAATTGTGATGTGCAGTTCAGATTATATCAGTGTATTAAAGTTTTTTTATTTTTATTGTTTACTCATTAGTGTAGTTGTGGGTAATGCGAGTCAGGTGACTCCCATTACCCACAAGTGATTACTATTGCCCGCAACTGTGCGTTACTGTTGAATCATGTTTTTATTATTTCTTTCTAGATGCCGAAAGTACGCGTCAGGGCAACTGAAAAGGCTTCCTGGTCGTCTGATAGCCTAAATAAAGCTATACAGCTCATTGATGGCGGTTCTTCTATAAGAAATGAGCGAGCCGAGCTAGCGAACTTAGTGAAGAAAATGGCAAATATTTTCTATGGTTGCACTGCTAATCAAATCAGAAGAGTCGCTTTGGAATATGCTGAAAAATTAAATGTGAAGCATAATTTTAATCAAGCTTCAAAAATGGCTGGTTGCATGATTTTATGGCTAGAAATAACATTTCTATTAGAAAACCGGAAGTGACCAGCATAAATAGAATCACGGCCTTTAATAAAACAGAGGTAAGTCTGTTCTTTGAGCTACTTGGGCAGCTGATGGAAAAACACAAATTCGTTGCAAAAAATATTTATAATTGCGATGAAACCGCTATTTCAACGGTTCAAACACCGGGAAAAATTTTAGCTGCAAAAGGACAGAAGAGAGTAGGATCTATTACCAGTTGGGAGAGAGGAAAAAACATCACCTTATTGTGTGCTATGAGCAGTGCTGGGGGGTACATTCCACCTATGTTTATCTTCCCTAGAAAAAGGATGACCATTACTTGAGAAGGATGGTCCAGCAGGCGCGCTTTACAAATGTTCAGACAACGGTTGGATCAACGAGCATCTCTTTCTTGAATGGTTGGCGCATTTTAAACAGCACGCTAAACCGTCTGGAAATGAACCCATCCTTTTAATACTAGACAACCATGCTAGTCACATCTCTCTTTCCGTCTACGAATATTGCAAGTTCATATGTTGTCTCTGCCACCACACACGTCTCATAGAATGCAGTCCCTTGACATTTCTTTTTTTGGCTTACTCAAAATGGCATACAAAAAAGAATGTGACTTGTTTTTAAAAGCCATCTAGCAGAAAAGATAACCCCTTACGACGTAGCATCCTTAGTGAGGAAAGCATTTAATAATGTTGCTTCTATTAGTAAAGGAGAATCGGGGTTTAGATCAACTGGAATATTTTCACTAAATCCGGAGGTATTCACAGAAGAAGATTTTCTCGCTGCAGAAACTCTCCAATCTGAGGCTGTTGTAATCCAAGACTGCAATGAATCTCTCGCAGCTGCCTGTGTGATTCCCAGCACATCAAAAGAAGACACCAGTTCCGAGCACGTCAACACAAATTGTTTCACTAGATCTTATGCTGTCTAACCAAAAAGTCCCACTTGATTCTGAATCAAATGTTGTACCACAAGTTCCTGGCACGCCTAATCAATATAGTGTATTGCATGATTTAATAAAAATGCCAGAGAAAGCATCTGTTATTAAAACAAGACAGGGCCGAAAGAAACAACACGCTACAATTTTAACTTCAACGCCACTAAAAGAAAATCTGTTAGAAAAGGAAATTAATAAAATCAAGAAAAAAGGAGGTAAAGAAAAAGAGAAAGATGGAAAGGCAAAGGACAAGAAAAAAAGACTAAAGTACAGAAGAAGGGTCCTGAAAAGGCAAAGCGCCAAGTATTACAAGAACAGAACAAAACTTCAATATCAGATGTTGGCACTGACGACTTATGCCAGGACGATGAGGATGATGACGCAGAAGATGCTAGAAACAGATGCCTAGTATGCGATGAATTCGGAAGAAACGACGAGATGTGGTACAGGTGTACCTCGTGTGGACTATGGGCTCACACGAAGTGCACTGGACGGGAGTCAGCTGAAGGTTATGTTTGCGACGTATGTTAGATTTTATTTGACTCCGATTGCCCCCAGGGTGATCACCATTACCCCTACGTTGGTATAATGGAAATCAAATCTGTTTTTTTTTTAAACTTCTATAATTTCCAAAGTTGATTGCTGTGACTGAAGTGAAGTGACTGAAATTGATCTCTAATGATAGTTTAATTAGCAAATTATGTTTTCACGCAGTTACATATAATAAATACTTTCTTTTTAATTAAAATTTTATTTGAGTTCTCGCTTAAGTGACCCCCATTACCCTCTTTTACCCTAAGGTTATTTACTAACAATATTGTATTAAAATTATTGTTTTAATGTGATTGACGGGAACTGATTGAAATTACCGAAAAATATTTAGTATTTTTTGCTCACTAGACCAAATATGAACCAAAGTGGAAAAACAGTATATTTTCTTTATTTTTCAATAAATTAAAAAATGCTGAAACACGTGTTCTTTAATTTTTTATTTACTATCACATATATTTTTATCATCAACAAAAAAAAATCTTGCGGTAAAGGGTTAACAGCCAAAGGAGCAAACGACATTCATATGATCACACCAAAAGGAGAAATAATTTCCGTTTTCTACCTCCAGCGTTATTAATGAAATGAATCAATAATCAGTTTTCTGATGGCTTGCCAAATAGGTCCAACGTCTTTATGAATAAAAAATAGAAACATATATAAGAAATGAAGAATTCTTTTGATGAAGATATTAATTTATTTTTATTTTTTTATAGCTTCACACTGTATCCCGCACAAGGCAGGGTAGGCAGATTGAACCCGGGACTTAGTGTTAGGACACTCCGTTCACTTCCGTTCCCCACTTGCCACTTGCACTTGCCACTTTCTGCAGATTTTTTTTTTTTTGTTATTTTTGTATTATTATTAATTTGTGTAATTTTAATCACTTAATTCTTATTTATTATTTTATATATATATTTTTTACTATTATGGAAATTATTTTTTTAGCTCATTATGTATTTTTTAGCTCTCTATGTATGTGAAATTTTTGTACATTACTCTTTACGAGCAACGCCTGGGGAATGTTAATAACTGCGACACAGTTTCATACTAATGCAGTTATTATCGACTTCAGTATTTTTATAGCCATGTAAAATTTTTTTTTAAAATAAAGATATTACATTTTGAGGCAGTGCATGTTGAGTGGTGGAACTCAACGCCGCGCTTTGTCTTATTACCAGAACAAAGAAATAAAACATTAAATATTTAAATTGAAAATATTAAATATTTCATTTCCTCGACTGGGGATCAAACCCAGAACCTGTAGGTTAAACAGTCACACGCTTGTGCCGCTGCGCCACGTCATGCCTCTTCTGAGTTATTTTTATATAGACATATTTTATAAAATATTGGTTATACCTCAATATCATTTAATAAGAATCACTTTTATTGGAAATTATTACCAGAATGTAATGGTAACATTATATTTTTTGGGCTGGACATGGAAACCTACCATAAGTTTATTTCTTTGAATGGGAATCAAACCTACTAACTGTTTACTGTTGAATGCTAATGCTCAGTGCCACCACTGGCTGTTTTATTAAAATATTACATACAAGAATTATTTATTATGAAATAAATAAATAATTCAAAGTAAATAAAATCTGTTAATGAAAATTTTAATAAGAGAAAAAATATAAACATTTTATTTGCTTGTTAGACTTTATTTCATTTAAAACATAATTTTTTTACAATAATTTATACTGCGTCAATAAATTATTAAATATGTTCTGGTGCGACACAATTACAAATTGGAATAAGTTAATTTTATTGTTTAATCAAAATTAAAATGGAAAATGGAATGAAGTGTCTAAACACTAGATTTCCAAGTTCCCTCTGCCTACCCTCTCATGTGCAGGATACAGCATAAAGCTGAAAGAAAAAAATAATGAAAATAATGAGCATTTATTGTAAATCTTACTAATAGTTTAAATAATTTTTGCTTATAACAAAGAGTACTAAAGCGATAATAAACTGTCCTGAGAAATATTACAATGAGGTGTTATGATTTTGTTGCACCAAAATTAGAGACACAAAATGTGTGTGAAAAAATGTTTTCATAACACTTGTCAATGTAAAAATTAGCCATTCAAATATTTCTGAATTTATTTTATTTTTTGCCTCCAATTTATCACCATAATATTGGGCAAAATTGCTTAAAAACCTATACAAACATCAAATGTGTAAACAAAATTGCAAGAAGTATCTGAATTATAATTTGGGAATCAAACTTAAAATATTTCTTTTTAATTTATTTTTTCAGGTTACACTGTCTGCCACACATGACAGGGTAAGCAAAGGGAACTTAGGAATTAATACCATAATATAATAAATTATAAATCTTATATTTTAAAACGAATATTCTATGAATTATCAGCATATGCATATAATAGTTTACTCGCAAACTCTTTATACCCATGTATTTTGTGTATAAACTATGTACTTACATATGTACATACAAACAGGTCTTTATTTAATTAAAATATACTTTTTAGTGTAACAGCTAAATGCAAGCAACATACTGTTAATTTACTTAGTACTTACGTGTTCATTAAACATGTCTTTTTTCTATTAATTTTTATAACAAATTCTTAATGATCTAGTCGTTTATGAACCAAGACTTTAAATATAAAGACATAGCAATTAACATAACCAAATTTAAAATAGACAGTAGTTGAAATCGTCGTCTTTTATAAACGATAATATGTTAACAAAACATACCAATACTAAGTTTCAAACAAAATATAATTATGCAATAGCAGTAAAGAACAGGTAACACATAGGTCGTTTTCCGAATTGTCAAAACAGCGTTCATAGCGTAGTAGCGTACCACAGAGTGCGGTAAAATTAGTGCTAATGCTTATAGTACTGACGGGTCGGGACGTTAGCATCGTGAGCATTGACGTAAGTAATATTTAGCATTCGATTTACAATCCCGCGAGGCTTCTAGAGGCTCTCGACACGAGGTGAGTGAGTGGAGGTTAAGAGTTGATAGCCATTCTTTTCATGTTTAGGTTTAAGCATATTTTATTTTTAATAAAATAATACCTGTTGTGACGCAGGGGCATGACCGTGCGACTGTAAGCGCGACAGTTTGCAAGTACGATCTACAATTGAAGACGAAAAATGGCCGTTTTCTGAATTGTGCTTACAGCACTTACGACGATTAAGCGGCTAACATGGGGTCCGATTTAGTGAGCGCGCCAATCTCTGTTAGCAGTATTAATAATTCGGATCACATGTGAGTGTGCTTATGAATCCAACAAGTTAAAAATAACCTATGTGGTGTAGCTGATGAAGATGGTAAAATGTTTGCATTACAAGCCTTTTTCGCAATCGAGGAAAGTGGAACGTCAAAATAACGTCAATATTCACGATGCTAACGCTCCGAGCCGACAGTACCGCAAGCACTAGTCAAGTCACATGTGACGACAAAGTGACATGAATTTTACAACACTGCTACGCAATAATCACTTTGTGCACAATTCGGAAAATGACCATTGTATAGTTGAATAAAACATATTTTGAATTTGAATTAAAACTAAATAGCTATTTATTTTCCAGTTTATTATTATGTTATTTTGATATTTCACGTATTTTTTTGCACTGTTTTGCTGTATATTACAAGTTAAAGATTGAAATCTTTTAAGTAAGTATGTATAGTGACAGACAAATATTTATTTAAATTTATTATACGTATCGTACTCATGAACTAATAAAAGCTTTTATTATTTTGAGAAATGTTCCGCTGCTTGGATATTATTTTAACGTAGTATAGGTTTACTATATCATCATTATATATCAGTCAGCATTGCTGACGGTATTTTTATTTCATTGGATACATTTTTATTTCTTAGAGTTTAATTATTATGTTAATTTTTTAAAGCATTATTTTTAATTTGCCATCATTAGTCTGGATGGCGAAGAAGTACAAGTGTGGACTGAAACACAGACAGGATTCGATCCCAACCCCAATTTAAATTTAAATTCTCAAATTTGACGGAAAGTGGAAGGGAATAGAATGGAATGTCTGAATTCCCAAGTTACTTCTGTCTACCCAGCGATACAGCGTACAACTGAAAAAATATTAATCTGGGTCCATCTAGTTCAAGATATAACCTTTCTGAACCTTCCTTTGTTCGAAATTCAAATATACTTTTGCAAAGTGTATTTTTGTCCATATTAAAATTCTAGTAAATACAAAAATGTAACAATATTTTATATATAGTCGATTGTGACAATTTGACTTAAGTAACTATTTTTTCCCCACGAAAAATAGTAACTATGTTCTTTTTCTCTTAAGTAAATTTGATAGAATTGAAACATAAAATCAAAATTGTTTGTAATAATTATATTGTTTTTCTTTTTCTATGAAAAATAGTAAATTAAATACTCAACTTCACGATATTCCGAACATGGCAGGACAGACAGAGGGAACTTGGGAATCACTTCCGTTCCCCACTTTCCGCCCAATTAGCCATTGCGTTTCGAGAGGTGAAATTCAATGCCGCGCTTTTGCCTTGTTACCAGAGCGAAGAAATGAAACATCAAATATTTAAATTGAAAATATTAAATATTTCATTTTCTCGAGTAGGGATCGAACAAACAATCCGTCGGTTATAGGCCGTTTTCCGAATCTTTAAAACCGTGTTCATAGCTTACCACAGAGTGCGGTAAAATTCATGTGACTTTGACGTCACATGTGACTTGACTAGTGCTTACAGTAGTGACGGGTTGGAGCGTTAGCATCATGAGCATTGACATTATTTTGATGTTTTACGTCAATGTCACTATTGTCAGTTTCCTCGATTGCGAAAATGCTTGAAATACTAGCATTTTACCATCTTCGTCGGCTACACTACATATTCCACTAATTTTCATATCAATAAATGCTCTGTTCGGTTATGTTTAACTTGTTGAATTCGTAAGCAAACTCACAAGGGTTCCGAATTATTAATAAAGATGACAGATGTTGGCGCACTCACTAAATCGGATTCCTCGGTAGCAGTTAAAACGTTGTTATTACATATTTTTACTATTTTTAAAGTGTTATTTCACACTTAGGAAGCAAAAATACTAAATTTAAAACATAAAAATTCAACGAATAAAAATTTTATTTCCTAAGTGTGGAATAACACTTTATAGATAGTAAAAATATTTAATGAATGGCATTCTCTCTTACCAAACGATAATTTCAACGAATTGTCTTTGGGTAGCGGAAATTTGTAAAAATTTCCCTATAGAGATGCTAACAGCATAAATAAGTTGTAATAAGCGTATGAGAATTTCGACGGAGCTTGGTGAGAACGAATGGCTTAGTTGGTCAGAACACTTGCACGGTTTCTAAGAGGCGCGGGTTTAAATCCTGCTTCGTTCAAATTTTTATACGTTGGTTGGTTGGTTTTTCGATTATGGCGTTCCGAGCGTGCCAGTTGAGCACATATCACTTCGCCAGTGTCACGTTGAATGGAGAATACACGAAGGAGGTTGTACGGTAAAAAACAGATTATATTACACAATAGAAGAATGCATGTTATAAAAAGAAGATCTAGTTAAAGATTGCCTTCACCTATAACAAAATATACATATATATATATATATATATATATATATATTAAAATAAATATATACATGATGAACATAGCACACAGGGTTAGTAATAAAAAATAATATAATACAAAGGTTAGTCTACAGTTTAATATTGTTATATCTAATATATTTACATAAAAATTTACATAGAGGACTAAACACAAACATTAACAAACATTGAACATTAAGGGGACGAGGAACTTTGTGGGGAAAGACATCATATAGGGGGTGTTTTTATACGTTTAAAATTTATTCGTTATTACAGTTTTGACAATTCGGAAAACGGCCATAATCACACGCTTGTGCTGCTGCGCCACGACAGATGTGTAAACTAAATACAATTTTACATTGCAACACATGTCAACACTCAACCCTTTTGTGTTGTCATTGTCAATTCTTGAAAGAGTCACGCTTTTACAAGAAAACTGTAATATTTTTGTTAATTGAAAAACATATTAACATATGAACTGGTTTATTAACATTTAATTTAAATATGTAATTTATAGTGTGAAATATTGACAATTCATCATAATTACAACAAAACACAAAATGTGTGGAAGTTCTAGAGTTGCAGTTGGTCATGATGTCAATCACGCTAATATGCTGCTTCATAATTTAAAATTACTTAGAAATGAAATAGAAGACTGTGAATTTATAAAAAAAGACATAATTGATAAACAGGTAAGCACACAGAGAGTACTAAAAAAATGTGCTTTATACTAACTGATATACTGCGAATATTATGAGTATCATTTACGCATATTACAGCACAACACAGTTTCAAAATAAGTAAATAAACACTTATATAACATAAAATATGATAATTGGCTACAAATATTACAGTGTACATGGTACAAGATTTTGTATAAACTATGGCTATTATAAAAACAATGTGAATTGACTTATGATTGATAGTTCATTACGTATAGAAAGAGCATCTTGCAAAGAGTTACTATGCTTGGAATACAAAATTCCAATGAAATAATAACCTATAAATTATAGAACTATGGATCCCTGAACAGCGTAAATAAAGAGGATAAATAACATATTATTTATACTCAAATGAAGTTATTAGAAGAGACTGACAGTAGCAGAGCAAAGTGTAAGTGGTTATGGATACAATCCCTCTTGTATTAAGTGAATTTAAAGTGCAGTTTTAAATTCTATCAGTCACCATCTAAAGTGTCAAATTCTGAAAAATACAGTGTACAATTTGTAAAAGTGAAAAATACTTACTTAGAGATTTTTATATTATCTTTTTAGATTATCTAATTTTTCTTAAAATAATAATATTTAAAAACATTGTCATGCCTCTTATAAATTTGCCAAAATGGGAACGGGATGAAACGGGAACGGAAGGAATGTCATAACACTACATTACCAAGTTCCCTCTGCCAACCCTGCCATTTATGGGATACAGGGTGAAGTTGAAAAAAAAACAAAAAGAATAATTTTTATTTAACAAATACTTGTACTGTTCTAATGTCTGAGCCAATATAAATAAATAGTTGTGTTCTGTTAAATACTATATGTTATTAATCCTTATTATAGTATTCTGTTTTTAAATATTTAATTTACCTACTGAAATTTTAAATTATTTTAAATTATTTAAGTATGTTTTTCTTTTAATGTTTGTTGAGTACCAAAGGCTTACTATATTCACATCAAACTTTTTCAATTCTTAATGAAATCTTTAATTTAAGATATTCTTACACATTGTAAATAAGACTATTTTAACTAGTTTAATTGCATTTATTTGGTGTAATACATTTTTGGAAACCCAACATTTGCTGGCCTATAGTTGTCAATTGACATATTACTGCCAAAGATTTCTTAATTGTCACACATACGGCTCTGGATTTTTGAAAATAAGCTGATTGTATCTTGGTCTCTGTTGTGAGTGTATCTCAGGTTGTTGTTTCTCTATTGAAATTAGAGTGCTGTTGTATTTTATTTTATATTACCCCTATTCTAGGCTTATTTTCTTATGTTGTTTTTGTAGGCTGGTGGTGATGTGGATTATTTAAAAGTTCATTCATTTTGTTGTATGCGATTGCTTTCTAGCGGTTAGTCATTCTATAAAATAAATTATTTGATTATTGTCTAGTGATCATTCTTTCTTTTCCAAAAAATCTATGAGGGTGACACCTTTCTTATCACAAAGACACTAAGACTTTTCCTTTTTGAAGCAGTAAGCAATGGATTTGATAATCTATTGTTTTGATTGTTGCTTAGTTTCTGGTATGTAATGACATAATTTTTTTTTTTATTGACAACTCAAAGCTTATTAACAGAAACTTCAAACACATTTGAATTCCGCATTTCTCAGAAATTTTCTTAGTAGTATTAGTTTACTTTTAGCACTTAAATATTTGTTATGTTGAAAATGTTGTTTTCCATTACTTATGAAGTACAACATTTTCAAAACAATGCACAATTTGTAATATATGTCTGTAAAGTTTGGAAACAGT
>DWMZ01001223.1:0-17198 GCA_018249855.1 Eueides tales michaeli
AATTTTTTATATATTTTTAAATTTAGTATTTTTCTTTCCTAAGTGTGGAATAACACTTTAAAAATAGTAAAAACATTCCGTTCTATTCTCCACTTTCTGCCTCAACGTTGCGCTTTGACCTGTGACCTGAGCAAAGAAATTAAAATATTAAATACCTAGTGGCCCAGTGGCACGACAGGCCTCAAGAATTACATTCTACGCAAAACTGCCCTTTCCAACATATTTTTTTGTTCTATGACAACGCATATATTTAGCTTTTGGCCTAGAAACGTGAAAGGAGTCTTCTTTCCTGTGTAAGAAGTGTAATTACCATATACGTGATGAACATACTTAATTGTTTTATAAATGACACCTTTCATAAACATACGTACGTCTTCTTAATTTCTTACTAACACTGACTGTTTTTTTTTAATTTAAGGTAGTAGAGGCCTGTCAAGGCGCAGCGGCACAAGCGCTGCCTGTAACCGTCAGGGTCTGGGTTCGATCCCCAGTCGATGAAATGAAATATTTAATATTTTCAATTTAAGTATTTAATGTTTTCATTTCTTCGCTCTGGTATTAAGGCAAAGCGCGGCGTTGAGTTCCGTCACTCAACACGCAATGTCTCAAAAATCGGTTGGAGTGTCTTGACACTAGGTTCCCGGGAACCTAGTGTCAAGACACTCCAACCGATTTTTGATCCCGCACAAGGCAGGGTAGGCAGAGGGAACCCGGGTTCCCTCTGCCTACCCTGCCTTGTGCGGGATACAGCGTGAAGCTAAAAAAAAAAAGGTAATAGAGAAAGTGGATCCCCACTTTTTATCGATTTTTTGAGGCGTTGCATCTTGAGTGACGAAACTCAACACCATTTTACCAGAGCTAAGAAATAAAAATGTTAATTATTTCAACAGTTCGAGTGGAGATCGAACCTAGAAACCTGCTGCGTTTACAGTCCCTTGTGCCATTGCGCCCCGACGGCCTTTATTATTTTTGTTAGAATGCTTATTTGTTTTACATTCATTAGACGGCTTAATTCAAGTTTTCGCCATTACTTTGTAAAGGTCTACGTGGCGCGGAGACATTAGCGTGTAACTGTAAACGCAATAGGTAGTGGATTCGATCGTGGGATCGAGTGGTCAAAGAAATGAAATACATATTTAATATTTACAAATTTAATTTACTCAATTAAATATTTAATGTTTTCATTTCGTTTTATTTCTGGTAACAATGCAAAGCGCGGCGAAAAGTGGAGAACTGATCGGAGTGTCTCTCCACTAGGCTCCCAAATTCACTCAGCCTACTCTGCCATGTGCAGGATACAGCGAGTAAACGCGGGAATATAAAATATTTAAGAAAAATATTTATGAATCATTTTTTATTCGATTAATAATTCCGGATAACAATTTATTTATCCGAATAAACATTTATTCTGGCTAAAGGCAGTAATTTCGCTGACCGATTATACTATTAAATCAGTCAGAAAGCTTGGCCATATTTAAAAAATAATCATTTCGTATGCAACAAGCGTTTACATATGTCAATTATGAGAAAATACGATTACAGGTTAAAATAATGAGCTCAGAATATCAAATTTAAAGCTTGATGCCTCATCATGGCGCAGTGCGACTGTAAGCGCGGCGGTTTGTGGGTTCAATCCTCGTTGGAGGAAATGAAACATCTAATATTTTAATTTCTTAATTCTGGTAATAAGCGGCGTTGAGTTCCGCCAATAAACACGCAATGCCTCAACTGGGTAACGAAACGGAGTGTCTTGACACTAGGTTCCCAAGTTCCCTCTGCCTACCCTACCATGTGCGGAATACAACGGGAAGCTAAAAAAAAGAATTGAATTTAATTTTAGATTGTATATTTATATGACGTTCTTTTAATAAGCGGATGTTGTCAATTCATTCTTTTTCTGTCTATATACATGTATATCCTGTATTTTTTATGTATATGCTATAGACAATGTTGCTATATGATAAAACCTTGGGTGCATAAAAATAGCATCTATAACTGTTGTCGAGGCAGTTGTGAACTCGATTCCAATTTTGAGACAATATTTTTTGTTTTTTTTTTATATAATGTCTGGTAAATGAAGCAGTGTATGGGAAACGGCGTGTCTTAATACTGGGTTACCTCTCTGCTATGCAATGGAAAGAGAGGAATCTCAATAAAAAATTGTAATAAACATAGAGTTTTTCTATAACTGAACTGAGTTGTGAGTGAAGAACAAGAACAATGTGCCCTAATTATGTTCGATATATTTTTTTAAATATGGTTTGAATGAAGAAAAAATCAATTCGAAGAGTGTCTTAACACTAGGTTCACAACTTCCGTCCCTACTCTGCCATGCGGTATACAGCGTGAAGCTAAAAAAAAGGAAAATACAATAGAATATTTTGGCAGCAGTTTTTTAAACCAAATAAATATTTGCTCGAAGAAAAATAATTTGTAAATTCTGTAATATATGTATTCTCCTACAAAATTGAATACAAAAGAAATATTATGTGGCCATAGACCGGCTCCGGTCCCATTCGGGGTAAAGAATTATTTAAAAACCCATGCTATGGCAACAAGATAAAGTGCAGCGTTAAGTACCGTCAAATATGGAGAGTGTCTTAACACTATTTTCTCTCCTACCCGGGAAACTGGGTAAAGCTAAAAAAAAAAACAATTTTACTACGCTATCCAAAAAGTTTATTTAGTATACAATTTCAATCATTAATGTTCCAGTAAAGGCCGTGCATACCTACATATTAT
This sequence comes from Eueides tales michaeli, assembly GCA_018249855.1. NCBI lineage: Eukaryota > Metazoa > Arthropoda > Insecta > Lepidoptera > Nymphalidae > Eueides > Eueides tales. The sequence goes on from DWMZ01001223.1 coordinate 2,743, forward strand.
ATTGAACGGGAAATATCAAGTGACTTTCAGTGTTTTTTGCGGTGAGACAAGATTTCTTACCAATCAAAAGAATATTTTTAATTTAAATCTCAATGCTGAGCTATTTAATTTTGTCTCGTTTTTAACCGACTTCAGAAAAAAAGGGTTATTTTATAATGACATACGTTTCAAGCAATATAATCGGAATTGGCGTATGGTTAAGTAAGATAATCTATTTAACATGAAATACGTCAAATTCGGTGGAAAGTGGGGAACGGAACGGAGTGTTGGATATTAGGTTCCCAAGTTCCCTCTGTAGGCAGACGCCTTTGCTACGTGTGGGATACAGCGTGAAGTTTAAAAAGCTACCATTATGACATATTCAGCTTTCTATGTATCGAGTTAATTTCATTTCTGCACTTTGTTTGTCAGTTGCACAGGCCCCTTGTGGCGCAGGAGCAAGAATGTAAAAGCGGTTGTAGGTTCAATATCCACTCGAAGAAATGAAATATTTAATATTTTCTTACTTTCATTTCTTACAATTCAAAGCTCAACACGCAATGCTTCAATTTCGGCGGAAAGCGGAGAATAGGACTGAGTGTCTGACACTAAGTTCCCTCTGTCTCCTTTGCCGTGCGAGATATTACTGCATGGTATAACAGGATAGTTGTATAACACATTTGTCGTATAGACATGGGCGTATCCAGAAATATTTCTAAGAGGCGCCTGAACTGTACTATGTGTTTGTATAATGCGTATAGTAATAGTAATCGTTCGTATGGTGATAATAAAAAGCCCTTTTGGGGCTTATCTTCAATAACATTTTTCTTTAATTTTTTTTTATGGAATAGACACGGCAAACGAGCGTGCCACGGCCCAGAGGAGCCACAGGAGCGTTGCCGGTTTGTAAGTTGGATAGGCACCGGGGCCCAGCATTACCCAATGCGAAACGCAGTGGCCAAAGCCACTAATTAACGCCGGTTTTAAATGCTGGGGGTGGTAACTATCCGGTCGAGTCTGCCCATGCGTGTTGTCATTGCTGGCAACGTGACTCTTCCACTCGTAGTTTAGTCGCCTCTTACGACACCATCAGTACCAGGATGATCATATTCTAAGCAGGAATCACACGGCCGGTTCTTGTTAGCCAAATTTTGGTGGTAGGAACACGATTATTCTGGGTTGGGCACATACCATCTCTGTTATTCCTACGCGCATATATAATATAATTACGCTAATCTATTCAAATTTAACAAACTTCTTGTTAACTTCACTCTGTATCCTGCACTTGGCAGATTAGACAGACAGACAGAGGGAACCTCGGAACCTAGTGTTAAAACACTCCGTTTCGTTCCTCACTTTTTCCCAATATGAGGCATTACGAATTGAGTGGCGGCACTCAACGCCGAAATTTGCCTTGTTACTGTTTGAAATGAAAACATTAAATATTTCATTTGAAAATATTAAATATTTTATTTCCTCAAGTGGGGATCGAACCCACTACATATTGCGTTTACAGTCATACAGTTGATCTTTGCGACATATTTAACAAACAACACAAAAATATTTTGGTCGATACTTTATTCTCTTACAATTTAATTTAATTATTTAAATAAAAGTTTCTTGTTATAACAAAAAAAAACATTTCCACGTGAAACTATAAAAAAATCATATCTTAATAAAGAAATATATTTAACGATTTAAATTATAATAAGTATACAGAAAAGATTACGCCTGAAGTGAATTGGCAGAGGGCAGTAAAGAAGAGGCATAAGTCACAAAATTTTTACTTACAAATTGAAAAAATATATTTCATGTCCTGTTGAAAACGATAATAAAAATTAACATAAAGATGATGATGGAAAAAAAATGTTTTTTCTTCTTCTTAGTTTTATTCCAGATATTTAGCATAACAGTCTAGTGTTAAGACACTCTTTTCTCCGCGCACTGATCTTAGAGATATTATGTATTAAGTAGTGGATCTCAACACCGTGCTCTATATTGTGACCGGAGCAAAAAAATTAATTTTAACGAGAATTCGATCACCACTCAGGGAATTAAAATATTTCATTTTTCTCGCTAATAAGACAAAACGCGATGTTGAGTTCCACCATTCAATATGCAATGTCTCGAATATTCAGCGGAAAATCTTAACACTTGGCTCCTTTTACCTACCGTATTATATGCGTGAAGCTAAAAGAAAAAGAAAAAAAATTGTGCAATATCGGTTACGCCATTTTAATATTTATCGACACACAGTAATATCTTTTGATATTATTCGATTATTATTTATACGCCATAAATGTAGTTCAATGAATGTTATTACGAGCAAACATACTTTAATTCAAGGCTTTTCATTATTTAGATATTTATTTGACTTCCGCATTATAACATATTACGTTTTGATCGCACCGATTTTTTTATAGAAGCATCTCTCTATATCTTTGAAGGCAGTCGAGGTGCACGGGCGACATGTGCGTTTGATCCACAATCGTGGAAATGAAATATATAATATTTTCATGTCTTCGCTTTGTGAGCGATCCGGAGTGAAGTTATAAAATATCATAACTATCTTTATTATCCCTATTATTTATCGTTATTTCACTGATTTTATTGATTAAAATCAAATGTTCAATTTTCAATATACTAAGGTACCACATTCAAAAACTACTAATAACCAAAAATCTATAACTGTCTTTTACTTAAGTCAATGTTAGGTATTTCAAAAACTTTAATATACCGATATATAAAAAACCATCCGACATAAAATGCTCTAAAAACTAAACAAATATCTATAAAAAAACTAGATCAAAATCAGTTCATTTATTTGGGAGTTAAGATGCCCAAATGGACATACAAACACACAAATACGTCAAACTTATAACACTCCTCTATTTTCTGTAGATTAAATAAAATATCATGCCAAATATCAAATTGTTTATTTTAATTTCTTCATAATGAAAATTATTCTAAAACAAAAGAAACCGAAGGGCGCCTTCCATTAACCAACTTCGGATACACCTTATTAAATTTCTTAATTTTATAATTTTTAATATTTTCCTCCATGAATTGTATACTCTGTTGTTCTTCTAGAAGTTTCTGGATTTCCGGCATAATGTCAGTAACCGCCATGTTAGTTTTTTCAATGAAGTTGTCAAGTTTGACAGTAATGGCGGCGCAATTTTCTGGTGATAGCTAAAAATGTTAGTAAGTATTAAATAATAAGTCGTTTTTTCCCACGTATCAAAATTTAAATGTAGTGGGATTTGAACCCGTATCTCTTGGAAACCGTCCAAGTGCTCTGACCACAAAGCTATTTTTAAGCTGCGTTAATATTCTCATACGCTTGTTTTGACACTTTATTCATATCGTTATTATGGCTGTAAGGATTCCTTTTATCATTTAGCAAGTGAGAATGTTAATAAAGAAGGTTTTGAATTTTCGATTAATGTCATTTGTTACTGTATTTTTATTTTTATTTAATAAAAAAAATATCATTTCATTTTAAAATAGGCATGATAACAGAAAGTAAATTTAATTGCAATAATTTGAGTGTATAATATACCTAAATAGTTGATTATAAAACACTGATTGTTTTTATAATTATAAGCGCGATTAATTTTTTATTGATAAATTAAAATCATTTAAATATTGAACGCCCATCACAGCGCGTGACGTCACGTTAGAGTTGTTTCTCATTTTTTACTCTTAATTCAATAGTTAATTAGAGTCTCGCTTAGTTTTAACATTAAATACGCCGTTTTTGTTTTGTTTGTAACTTTGATTTGTTTTGTGTAAATCGACTTGTTATACTCAATCATGAAACAAGGATTTCAAAAGGCTTCCAGCGCAAATTTACCGAGGATCGACTTAATAGTATTAGAAACGTTTCTGGGATCGAACAAAAACATTTATTCAGCAGAATTTAGAAATATCAAGACTTCCATGTAAGTACCTTCTATTAAACAGTTCATTGCCTAGTTATTTAAATCATAAAATAAGTCCAAAGCACAGCAGTAGGAATAATAGTAGTAGTAGTACCTATTTCAGTAAAAGCTCCAATGTTATATTTTGATATTATTTGATGATTGATGATGTTGATTTGATTCTATTTGATATTATGTTTATGTTAAATATTTCTTTTTGCAATGAAGTATTTACCATTGCTTTGTTTATTTGAGGTATTCATATGGTATATTCTATGTCCAGTTCAAACGTGGAGGAAACTTGTGCATAATAAAAGCAAAAATCTGCCCAGAACATAAAGTTCATGGAAAGTTGTTAATGGAGTATCTTTGGTAGTCGACGAGCAGGAAGAAACAGTGAAGTCAGTAGAATGTCGTGATTGTGTGACTTTGCAAAGAGGTTGCAAACATGACATAATTTGCGCCGTCTTTACTGTCATTCCTAATGTGGGTTCATCGCAGGAATGAAGAATCGTCTTTTACATCCATAGAATGCTATTGGAAAAAATCCCAGGAATAATCTAAGGACAGCCCTAGCTTGCCGTCAAATATTGAAGTATTTAAAAAGTTTTTAGTGGAACGGAAAAGAAGAAGGCTTAACAATAATTATTATTGACAGTTTTTACAAAGTCTATCGTTGCACAATTTAGTGCTAAAATATAACGATAGATCGTATGATACAGTTTTGGTAAGAGAGATATTGTCTGATGCTGACGTCAACAATGTAGAAGAAGAAACAAGGGAGCAACATAAAGGCAGGCTTTTTTACGAATTAGGGTATGGCAGAGTGACGGCCATGTAAAACCAGTGATGGCTTTCTGATGGCTCTCTGATGGAAAATTTCTGACACGACAGCCATGAAATAAGGTAGAATATGTGAGGAAAACTGTTAGTGCCAACCTAAGAAAAAAAATATGTGGTGTAATGCTGTCTAAAAACAATCCCATGCTAGTAAGTTCACCTGATGGGGTATGTGAAAATAGTAGTATTGAAATTGTGAAAAATTATGAAAGTAATGCGAAACCCAGAAGTTTTATGTGCGATTGCGACTTCAAATGTTACTAACAGGACATAAAAAAGGCTATTTCTGTGTAAATATAAATATAATAAAAGAACATTATGTATAATGAAAAATATGTATCAGATTTTCTTAAGGTATTGTATAAAAGTGCAAATAAAAATTTATTTTTTACGAATAACCTCATCTGTGGTCACATTATTACATACCTACAATACGATACAAATTTTATTATTCGCCTATATTTGCTTATATCTATTTTACCTGAAATAGTAATACAGAGCTAGCGATACTAGCAATGGTCTCAAGCAGTTTACAAGTAATAGTTAATGTTAGTTTTATAGCCGTAATGATTATAACAATAACATATTAATCATTTTATATCAGACAACTGGTTTAAGAATAATATAGGTAAGTACGTATGTGTTTACATAATAAAGATAATAATAGGTGGTGTACATTTTCATGTTCCTATCAGCAATTTCGAAATTAATCAAGAGCGGTTCCATGTTGAATGAACCTTGTACTCTAACGTGACGTAGTAAGTGACGCTATAACACTTTGAAGCATTTTGGTACGAATTTAAAATTTATGAAATAGAAGATAATTTTTAAATATTAAACCTGAATTTTCAATAGAAAATGTTCATAAATATATATTACCTAATTACGGAAAACATATTATGTTTTTCGTAATTAATATATATTTATTTGTTGAGTGAACCTTGTATTCTAACTTGACATAGTAAGTGACGCCATGACCCTTTGAAGCATTTTGGTACGAATTTAAAATTTATGAAATAGAAAGTAATTTTTAAATATTAAACCTGAATTTTCAATAGAAAATGTTCATAAATATATATTAATTACGGAAAACATATTATGTTTTTCGTAATTAATATATATTTATTTGTTGAGTGAACCTTGTATTCTAACTTGACGTAGTAAGTGACGCCATGACACTTTGAAGCATTTTGGTACGAATTTAAAATTTATGAAATAGAAGGTAATTTTTAAATATTAAACCTAAATTTTCAGCAGAAAATGTTTATAAATATATATTAATTACGGAAAATATAATATGTTATCCGTAATTAATATATATTTATGAACATTATAAAACAGTTTCTCAATATTTGTCATCATGCCTATTCAGTAGATACCTATTATACATTACTTGTTAAAAACAAGAAATTATTTGAAATTCAAAATTTTCTATTTTCTTTATTTAAATACATACTAGCAATCCAGCCGCGGCTTCGCCCGCTTTACCTAATTGCAAAGTTACTGAAATATTAATCTCAATCATATTGTTATAATAATATTAATTAAAATAAAATAATTTGGCAAGTAATGTTTCTGATAATATAAAAAATATATACAATTATTACTAAATTTAATATTGAATTTATTTATATATATATCTTTTTATAAGCCGATTCAAATAAAACAAATAATTAACGTTAAACATTAAAATCATTTAAACCGTTTCTAAAATTAGCTCATACTTTGTTCCCAATAAGACACTTTCGTTTCCTACCTTCCCCCGAATTTGAGGCAATGCATGTTAAGTGACCGAACTTAACGCCGCGTTTTGCTTTGTTACCATGACGAAAAGAATGAAAATATTAAATATTTTAGTTCCACAATTGGGGTTTGAACTCATAAGCTGTCGCGTTAACATTCCCATGTACCCTTGCGTAACGACAGGCCTCATACGTATAAATATAGATATAATAATGTAAAAAAACACAAACTTTTTTCACAATATTTTCAAATTTTTCCAAATCGATCACATCAATTTCTTTAGACTTTAGCCAAGCGTAATTGTTCTCGTCGTTCCACCGTCGAACAACATTAGCCTCTTTAACGATAAGTTCGATCTGAAAACACGCCTGATGATTTATTGAAGCAATAACTTTGATATACGTATTTTTTTTCTGCTTCACATGGCAGAGTAGGCACCTAGTGCTTGGGAACCTAGTGTTAAGACACTTAAAACACTTTCGTTCCCCATTGTCTGATGAATTTGAGTTGTTGTGTATTGAGTAGCGAAATTCAACGTCAAGTCTTTTTATACGTAATTAATTTTAAATTGGTTTTCGTTTACGTTCTAATTGTTCAAATTACTTTAATGATTATGAACCTTCTTGGATTCCCGATATAGAAAAAAGGAGTACAGTGTTAAGTTATTCTGTCCCCCAAGCACCGCACAATTTTCAAAATATTGCGTGTTGTGTGGCGGAATTCATCACTGATAATAAGACAAAATTTATTATTAGATATTAACGAAACAAAGCGCGCCATTGAGGTTCACAACCACAAATTCGGTGGAAAGTGGGAATGGAGTTTTTAAACACTAGGTTCCCAAATTCCCTCTCCCTACCGTACAATATACAGGATACAGCGTAATGCTGAAATAAAAAAAAATGCGTGTTAAAAAGAGATGCAGGTATACTGCCTTTATTTACGCGCCTCTTGCGTATTCCAAGAGGCGCGGGTTCAAATCCTTTTACGTTACTTACATATTGTAATAAATGAGATGGTGAAAAACTTCTATCGAACACAGATTTGCCGCCAAACACCATTTTTACGGGCGTTTTTGTTGATAAAATTATACGAATAAGAGCTTTTTAGATAACCTTATATGAAGTGTGATATATTAGTTAATTAAAATTTATCAGTTTATTTATATTTGATTTAGATAGTTACATTATTGGTTTCTGATATATTATTATGAAAAAATATTGATTATTTATAAAAATAACTAGCATTCACCTGCGGCTTCGCCAGTATTATCAAATCGAATCAATTAAGAGTTATAATACGATCTAGAAGAACTGTTTTATTGAAATGCAAATTTTTTTTAATATTATTTTAGCTCCAGGATATACCCTGGACATGGCAGAGTAGGTAGAGGGGACTCTCCGTTCCCAATTAAACACTTCAACCCCACTTTCCATGTGTCAGAACTCAACGCCGCGTTTGGACTTGTTACCACAACGAAGAAATGTAAATGTTAAATATTTAATTTCCTCGAGTGGTGATCAAACACACAACTAGTCTACAATCATACACACTGCACCACTACAGGGCTCAATACTGTAGAGGTTTTAGGCTGTTTTGGGGTAATATAGCATTGACTATGTGACTAACATGACGATTGTGGTTTCGATGCCCACTCGGCCAAATATATTATTAATTAATTTTGCTTTCTCGTTTTGGTAACAAGGTAGAGCTCAGTGTTAAGTTTTGCCTATCAACAAATATTGTCTTGGAGTGCGGTGGTACTAATCAAACTGACTATACGCTCCTACAACCTCCCTCGAAGTTTATTGGTTGCTTCCATTGTACATGTGACGACTGTATCTCTGTCTAGACGATATTTTTCACTATCCACGTTGTCCTGGCACACCTGGAAACACAACCGATTACCAACATCATCTTAGGCACTTTCATTATCTATTCATCTATGCCTAGACAGTAAGGCTATAACCTTTTCCAGTATTCTTTCCTCCAGCATTATCCGCATCCATTTGGTAGTGCGCCGGCCAACATAGGATCGTTGACAGGCGTTTTGAAGGTAAGGTAACCTATTCTTCTGATTAACGAAGGTTCAAGTCTACAAAACCAGAAGTTGCTTATATAAGTGCTTTTCATGATTTCCGCAAAGGTATGGCCGCTATCGTTATTATATACCGCGGCTTCTCTCTCTTTAAGTGTTACATGCTAAAATCAGTCTCCAACTTGGAAAGCCAGCATAATTTCCTCGCGCAATCTGGGCTTGACTTGTTTGGTGGCTTTCAGAATCGCGAACCGCGTCCTCGTGTAACAAATCGGGGGATTCATTGTCGATTTTGTATCTCATAATTGAAACTTCCGCGGATTTCTTTGTGAACTCCGTGCTATCGTCTGCTAAGCGTCTCTTGCTATCGTCTGCTAAGCGTCTCTTTTCAAATACACTCCCTGCGATCCCACGAAAGGCGCTTCACACGGCTCTTTCAACTGAGTGCTTTTTCTCTCCCTGTCGATTTTTGGCCCTGTCTTCTGCGCTCATTCTTTGAAGACATTCTGAGCAACTATCACTGGTTGAACGTGACGGACGGTACGGTGCGGTACTTGACAGTCCATTTGGGTGCAGGAGTATTGAGAATCGAGTTAACGAATGCCTTCACCTCTGTCTTCATACACATGACCTCATCATCTTCAGAGTTCTATACAACTCAGTCGATCTGCCACTTCCTCTATTATACTCAATGGTATCTACGCTTATTATTTGTGACCCTCTTTCTGCGGTCTCGTCTAGTTTATTGAGCAGTACACATCCGCACGAATCCAAAGCGTTCTTTCATTTCAGTCGAGTATTATCGATTTAGATTTATTAACGATTTTTTGGCTTCACTATTCGACAGGCAACCAACTTTAAGTACCCTTCAAATAGATTATTGCAGTTTTCTTAGTGCTACCTTTAACAGCAACAGACAAGCTAGACCAGGCGAAATTGCGATTTAGTTGTAGAAGCTTATGCCCAACTTCTCGGTATTTTTGTCCATGTAGAGAGCCTCACCCATAGCTCTCAACTCTGATTTATTCCTTTGGACATGGGCAACTGGATAGTTGTTCCCAGATTTGTATGTTGTGATTCTGCGAGTAATGTATATGTACTTGTTTAAATTTGTTTATGCTATAAGTGTCGAGAAGAGAGAATAACGGTAAAAAAATAGGCCTTTAGTGGCGCCGACGCATAAACAGGCTTCTGTAGACGTGGCAGGTTGTAGGTTGGATCCCCACTTGACGAAATGAAATATTTTCATTTATTCGTTTTGGAACCAAGTTGCTCCACTCAACACGCAATACCTCAAATTCGGTGGAAATTGCGGAACGAAAATGTTTTAATATATGTAAATAATAGGAGTGTCTTGACATTAGGTTCCCATGTTCCCCAGGTCGATTAAAATTACATCAATAAAACACATGTTTGTTTTGTTTATTTTTTTATAATAGTGCAATAATTTAAAATCTATCTCATCAATATCACAGTGGTCCTCAGGCATTGTGTCTAATTATACACTACTATAATATAAAGAGGCGCAGGAGCACAAAGTTGTGATTGTAAGCGCGATAGGTGTGTGGGTTCAATTCCCACTCGAGGAAATTAAACATTTAACAAGTATTTTAATTTCTCCGTAAAAAAATCAAGGTAAAACACACGGCCTTGAATTCCGTCACTCAATACGAAATGCTGCAAATTCGGTGGAAAGTGGGAAAAAGTACAGAGTGTTTTAACACTAGGTTCCCAACTTCCCTCCGACTACCCAGCCATATGCGTAAACCTTAACTAACTAAGACAATTTTAGGTACATACAGTGCAGTACTCGAAAGCAGTGTGAAAATAAAATTAAACTACCGTAGTCACTATAGAGGTTAAATTAAAAATAACAATATGCATACGCATAACAATATTTTAAAAAATAATACTGTGACAAGTTGTGGATTCGTGGAAATGATATGTTTAATATTTTAGTTGAAATGAAATATTTTGTAATATCTACAGAATTTGGCGGAAAGTGGGATGCGTGCTTCACGCCGTATCCCGCATGTAGCCTATCCCGCTACATGCGGGATACAGCGTGAAGCTGAAAAGAAGGAAAATGCACAAAAAGCGCCTGTGTAACAATAAGAGCAAAGATGCAATCTTATTTTGTGTTCAACCGACCAGTGTTTCTTTACTTTAGTTGTTAAAATATTAGTAAATTCTTTAATATCAGTCAATTCTTCAATGAAATATTTATTATTGAATAATTGCATTTCTCCGTTCTGGTAACAGGTAAAGTGCGGTGTTGAGATCCACCACTCAACACGCAATGCCTCAAATTCGGCGGAAGTGGGGAACGAAATGGAGGGCCTTAACACTAGGTTCCCTAGTCCACTCTGCCTACTCATGAGCCATGAGCGGGAAACAGCGTGAAGCAGAAAATATCTCATTGTTATAAGTGTACCAAGAAACACGTTTTTCTATTTATCTCCTTTAAATACTGCAAAAAAAACTATTTATTATATCTTCCATGTACACAAAGACAAGGGCTTTCTGGAAATATTTTCATGGAAGGGCCTGATCTTAAGATATATCTATCTATCTTTACTTTGTTTACGTTAGTTTTCTTTTATTTTCCAAGGTTATTTCATATAAAAAATTGGGATGGGCACAAGATTTTTGGCGTGGGCAAAGACAACCCGGCCCCCAGTCTTTTTACGCCCATATAAAAACAGACTACAGATCACTGTATTTTCTCTTTCCCGTACGGCCACATAGACAAAACCGGTATAAATCGTAACAAAAAACTCGGTTTTATCACATTTAATATGAAATGCAATGAATAAAAACGGAACGCACTAGTTTTAGTGATGTTCTCTTCTAATTGCTGGAAACCGTACATCGATGCTACAGTGGCGAATATCGATATTGTTAAAGATCGATTTTTTGTGTAATGGCGGTACCTGCAAAAACAACAAATATCATAAATTAAATATTTTTAGTATTATTAGTGTTATTCTAAATTTAGAAAAGAAAAATACTAATTTTAAAAATGTATATAATTTTGAACTTAACGGGATTTGAAGCCGCACCTCTTAAAAACCAAGTCCAAGCTCTCTGACCACTAAGCCATACGATCTCACCAAGCTCCGTCAAAATTCTTATATGCTTGTTACAACTTATTTATGTTGTTAGTATCTCTGTGGGGAGATTTTTACAAATTTCCGCCACCCAAAGACAATTCGTTAGAATTATCGTTTGACAATAGAGAATGCTATTTATTAAATATTTTTACTATTTTTAAAGTGTTATTCCACACTTAGGAAAGAAAAAATACCGATTTGAAAAGCGTATAAAAAAAATATACAATGACACAGTATCAGACTGTACGAACATGTTGTGGCAGTCACAGGTTCGATTCCGACTCGTTGGCATTTTTAAAATATTATTTATTTCTCAGTTCTTTCAAGACAAAACGCGACGTTGAGTACCGTCACACAAAAATATAGAGTGTTCAAGCATGACTTTCTCTTTAAATACGTTGTTACACATATAAAAAATCCATTATTCTGAAAGACAAAACAATTAAAATAATTATTAAATTAAAATGTTTTTTTTCTCGCTTTCTGCCGAATTTGGGGCATTGCGTGATGAGTGGCGGATCTCAACGCCACGCTATACCTTGTCACAAGAGCGAAGAAATGAAAATATTATATATGTCACCTCCTCGAGTGGTTATCGAACCCACAACCTGTCGTGTCACAACCTTTATCCGCTTTGTAAAATCAAAACGCGGAGTTAAGTTACGTCACCTAATAATATATAGAAAGCGGATGATAAAACAATAATACAAAAAAATGATGAGTTCGTCGTGGCGCAGTGGCACAGCATCTAACTGAAAATCCGACGATTGCGGGTTCCAATCCTACTAGACAATATAAATTATTTTCACTTCCTAGTTTATAATATCAATACGAGACTTCTATCAAACAGTGCGTTTTAACACTAGGTTCCCACTGTTTCCCTACCTGGGAACCTAAATTACGTACTTACGTAATTTAGGTTCCCAGGTAGGGAAACAGCCTAAATTACGTACAATAAATTAGCTGTATACATCACTATACCGAACATTGGCGTCGATGATACTTGTATACTGTCCGGTGTTTCACACCAACGGAATGCCTGTAACAAGTAATTATAATAACGGAACGAGGTGTCTCAACACTGGTATTAAGGCAAAGCGCGGCGTTGAATTCCGCCACTCAACGCGCAATGCCTCAAATTCGGCGGAAAGTGGGGAACGCGAGTGGAACGGAGTGTCTTAACACTAGGTTCCCAAGTTCCCTGTGCCTACCCTGCCATGTGCGGGATACAGCGTGAAGCTATTTTCTATATTCTTATTAAGGTAACAGTATGCAAAAACGCAAAATGAACATTAAAAAAACGATTTCTCATCATACCATATCTAAAAAAGGGGTCAAAATGTTTTTTTTCCTCAATATTTACTAATGTCACGTAAGTATGTAATTTAGGTTCCCATGTAGGGAAACAGTGGGAACCTAGTGTTAAAACGCACTGTTTGATAGAAGTCTCGTACACTAGTCAGTATCACCGCTACAACGCTCATCAGACTTACAATAGACAGACAATCGTATGATTTTTATTTATTTATTTATTTTTATTTTCTTAACAATGTAACAGTATATAAAAAATAAGCTGACAAAAAATCTATTTAATATATACTTCTAAACAACGTTAAAATGACATTTTCTTACAAAAAAAACATTTTTATTCAGCTTCACGAAGGAACTTGAGAATCCAGTGTTAAGACTTCATTGTATGCTCTACTTTCCACTAAATTTGAATATGCACGTAACTCAACGCCGCACCTTGCCACGTTTGACAAAAACTTTGAAAATAACTTTTTCTTACCAATTTGACAGTGTAATGGGGGTCCAGGCCGCACAAAATTAAACTATAATAAGTCACCACACCAATAAGCATCGCCGCCACAGCGCTTGTTATATGCCAGAACGACGCCATCTTGGACGTCATGGTGGCATGAGGCCCGTAACGCCATATATATGGGTCCGTTACGTATATACACAGTGCTGGTGAAAGGAATAGACCTGGAAATTTATGAGAAATAGGTGTAAACACGTGTGGTTTCACGCTGTATCACGCATTTAGCGGGTTAACGGGAATTTAGGTTCAGACAGTCTGGAGTGATATTTGAGGGCTATTGTGGCCTGTAGTGTGATCCACACTCGACGAAATAAAATATTTAATATTTTTATTTCTTGGCTCTAATTATAAGACAAAGCGCGTCGTTGAGATCCACCACTCAACACGCAATGCCTCATATTCGGCTAATAGTGGGAAACTAGATGTGCGGGATACGGCGTGAAGCTGGGAGAGTTAGAGTGATAATGAACGTAAACCCTTATGGAATTAGTAACTGGTCAACTGTGAAATCAACTCTCTGCCATTCTCAATCCACACTCTAGAATGGCAGTGAAGCGCGGCGTTTAGTACCGTCGCTCAACACGCAACGTCTAAGGCCCTTCGAAAAGTAGAGAACCTTGAAGAGAATAGTGTCTTAACACTATTGTCTAACATTCCCTCTGTCTACTCTTCTATAAGCTGACCTGAACTGAAAAAAAAAATGATTTAAAATAATAAATGATGACAAAAAAATATTTACCTAATAAAGCACCAAAGAAGCATTGATGCGGGAAATGAGTAGCCACAAACATTCTTGCGAGTATCACTGACACTATACTGAACCCAAATAACGGAAATGTTATGTGTTTCCACCACCAGACCGTCCATTTTCTAAAATAAAATATATATATATATATATATATATATATATATATATATATATATATATATATATATATATATATATATATATATATATATATATATATATATATATATATATATATATATATATATAT
>DWMZ01001224.1:0-17182 GCA_018249855.1 Eueides tales michaeli
GTTATTATATTTCGGTTCTACCTAGAACTTATATTATCAAATAATTTCCAAAAATGTGACGCTTTTTTGTTCAAAAGTTATACAATTTATAAAATATTGTAAAAAGTATTTTTACATACTCACTCACTAGAAGATAGCCAGTATCAATACTACTTTATATTAAATATCATATCTTGTATGCTACACGACTTTCCTTTTAAAAAATGAATGATACCTCTTAAGTTGCGTACTTTGGTTATATTTACCATTGGGTAAGTTGTTTGTGTTTTATAAGAAACATGTACACAAATGATAGTTCCTATATTCAACGCCGTCAGGGCACGGTTGAAAATAGTTGAAATTTTATTACGAAGGTTTATGGCTTTGTTTACCACTGGGTATAATATTTTTATTTGTCAATTTATTCATGTCGTCTGGTTAGACATAGTATAGTTAGTATTTTGTCTCTTCATTGAACACCCGAATAAGTAAAACAGTAGTGTGTGTTGTTTAGTAATAAATTATTAATTATAAATTCCATTTTTAAAAACAAGCTTCCTAAATTTTTTTCAATGTGTTTTGTATATTACAAATTAAGTCCTTGCTTTTACACCCAAATATAATGGGTTGTACAAAAATTTGTAATCCACCATCGTGTTTCGGCGGCTATATTGGATTAACTATATAATTCTTATTATATGCAAAATTTCTGTTACAGAACTGAATTTATAACTTAAATTTCAGCCCAATCAGATACTTTGAAACTGAGCTTGCAAGATTTTACGTAAATTAGCACTTTACTAACTTAAATATTTAGTGATAAATATGTGTCATATTAAAAACTTAAGGCATAAATAAATTATACATTAATGTAATTAGCAGTTTTGACAAGAGAAAATTGCGTTACTAAAATAAAAATTGCACCATTATTCTGGAAATGTACATAATAGAGCATTTAGGGTGTCGGGAAACTAGTTTTAGTGAAGTTTTATAGCTTTTATTGTTTATGTGCGCTCGGCATTTCATGTGAGTTATTGGCTGAAATACGCTAAATATTTAATTCTCTGTCTGTAGCAATATTTTATAGCTTTTCAATTTCATATCAATAAATCACGTTAATTTTTTTATAAATTTACAAGTATAATATTATTTATAATATTATTATTAAAATATAATATTATTTCTCTCATCTAACAACGCTTGAAATATTGATACATCCATCAGCTTTTTATATCCCAATGCTGCCTGCATGTAAGCCTGGGCCCTTCAAACCACCGAGAATCCACCGGGTTCCCGCTATCTTCTAAAGCTCATCATTCCACCTGGCATTGATGCTATTTGAAAATATTTCACTTTCACTTCACCATCGGTTGTTGGTTCTCCTAAAAATATGACATACTTCGATTTCTCGATCTACAAATTTCATCGTTTCGGATTCTGTTTCGTACAGAAATACCAAGCATAGCTCTCTCTCTATGCATAGCTGAGCGACGTTAAGCCTGTGGATTATAGTCCAGTCATTTGGTAGTTTTACCTGGAAAGTTTTCCGGGAGTTTTGAAAATTGCTTTATTTATAAGTTTGGGTATGCTCTTTTCGAATTTCAACTTTGCCACCTCGTACCCCCGCCGCTCGCGCCGCCATATTGAAAAAATGGCGCCTAAAAACGGTTTTTTGGAAATATCTCTTTTCTGACGCATTTTACGACAAAAATATTTATGTATAAAATTAAACTAGAGAAAATTTCCTACAATTTATGTATTAATAATTTTTTTCATAAAATCAATAGTTTTTGGCGACTACTTTACTTTGTGGCGTAGTGAAAGTCGTTACCAGAGGAAAGAAATGAAAATATTAAAATTTCAGTTTGTACCCCTGCGCCACAATTAGCCTATATCTATGTAACATTAGCACCGTATTACATTAATTTGTATCTATATTTTTTATTATTACAAATCTATTTTATCGTTCACTATATGTATTTTATAACTTCTTTATAATGATAAAAAGATTATATATATATATATATATATATATATATATATATATATATATATATATATATATATATATATATATATATATATATATATATATATATATATATATATATGATATAATTTTATATGTATACAAAGGCTATTCACTTAGAGAAATAACTAAACCTAACAGACAACAATATATTAAGCCAAAACATGGGTCTTTACCTATAAACTTTAAGATGGGTCCTAACAATTGGCACAAAAGATGGGAAAGGTCGAAGTGCATCTGAGGTACATTTACGAGGATATAAAGATAGAAATGTAAGTGATACTTCTGAATAAGTACCGAATCTAAACAGAGTAGTTTTATAGTAAAAATAAACAAGAGTACCTATATGTATTTTATGTTACAACATAAAATACACATGCGGATTTTGTCGATTTCGATACCGATCGTTTTTATTCCGTTACTGTAGATAATTTTTTCATTTTTTAGTGAGATAGCGGCTAACTGTAAGCACAATGGTTCTAGGTTCAATACCAACACATACACATTTTCCTGCTCTGGTAGGCAAAATGCGGCGTTAAGTTCCGCCTCCACGCAGTGTCTCGTATTCAGGTGAAAAGCGAAAACGCAATGTCTCGCTCTTTATGCTTAAAGATAAAGATAAAGAGCAGACAGTTAAAAATCTTTTGACTGCAATAACAAAAAATAAATAAATATTAACCACTTTCTAGTAATACTGCGATGCTATTTGCAATGAAGAAACAGAACTGTTTACTTAATATTCGTACTTTATTATTATTTTACATTAAACCGTACTTAGATATCGCAATAATTAAAGTAGATTCCTCTTTACACTGATAATACCAACGATAATAAAAACCGAAAACTCCTCATTGAAATAAAGTGGTTATGCGAGATCAAACAAAAACAAACATGTTTTTTAATGAATGAGTTGCAAATTATATTTTTTCCCTTTTGACTGATAGATATCTAGCGCGTAACTTACTATCATGCTTGATAAAAGCTACGCTGCATTTGACCAATAGCTTGTATTTATCTGTAAAACATAAAATATTCAATAAATGTAAAAATAATATTTATGTTCCTATACCATTCGTATTCCTTTATCATTTTTAGCTTTACTCAGTTTCTTGCACATTGAAGGGTAGCCAGAAGGAAGTTAGCAATGTAGTGATTATACATTCCGTTCTGTACTTTTTGCCGGATTTGAGGTGCGTGTTAAGTGGCGGAACACATTACACAAATAAAAATAAATATAATTAAAAGAACAAAATTTTCTGATTGAACAGTCGATGACAAACAAAAGAACGTCGAACACATGACTTAATCCGATTTTCAATTACTATAAAACAAACGACTGCCTCGTGTATACGAAAGGACACAGTAAATATAATATTGTAGAGCAGATACCGACGTGATTTTTTCACTGTATAAATACAATAAAGACTGGTGCTGCTGCTAATTGTTGAAGACCCTACAACGTCATTTCGAAATCTAAAGCATATAATGAGTACTTTTTTCAGCCTGTGACTGTGAATGTGAAAGGTTGTGGGTTCGATTCTCAATTGAGGCTGTTACACATTTTTAATAAAACAATTCTCAACGGATTAATCGCGTATATTGGTGTTTATACTTGGAAACCCGACGTTTCCAACACTTTACAGTAGTCCGTAGTCACGGGTAGTCTACCCTTGTTGTTACATTTTTTCATTTCATCGCTCTGGTAACAAAGTATAGCGCGGCGTTGAGTTCCGTGGAATGTCGGGTCAGGAACGGAGTGTCTTAACACTGTGACCCCAAGTACTCTCTAGATACTCTACCATGCGGGATATTTATTGTAATACCCAAAAATACGTATATTTGTGATTCAAAGAAGCATTTTGTTTATTTTGTAGGTATGCTACATGTTGTATACATATAATAAACAACGCTTAACGATCTAAAATATCAGCCTGATAAAATTTAATTTAGTCAATCAATTTCAGCAAACTCAAGCTTCGATGCTAGTTTGAACGAACCTTAATTAACGTGGAAATGCAATAAATCTATCAAAAGTATATACACAGATATTGAAAAATATTGTATAACGATATATATGTATTGATATTTTAAGTAAAAGTCAAGAAATTAGAGTAATGAATCGCCTTAATTAGCTAGCCACCTAGCGGATATCTGATAAGCGTAGTCTTGACGAAAGAAAGCATCGATATGAATATTTAAAAAAAAATGCTTCCTTATGCTTCTTCTTCTTGCTAAAGCACTACACATACATAACATAACACTACTTATTTTTTATAGTTAACATATATTATAATTTCTTTTGTAATATAAAAGTTTTACATTAGATGCTCCTGAATTATTTTCGTAATTCTACAATCCTTATGATTAATATTTAAGTTATTTTTAAGCTCTATTTTAAATATTATTATGCAACTTCGGTTTCTCTTCCAATTCAGTTTTCAGTCAGTTTTTTTGATATACATTCGTGGGAAAACTCACAAGCTACTTCCATGCCACCCTGTCCTCAGCTTTCCTGACAGCTTCAGTTACTGAGATGGTGTCCTTTACAGTGTTAGACAGTGAGGGCACCTACCTTAGGGCACCTGTCGGGTTACCTACACTCTATCGGACTTTAAGTACTCTTCCAACCAAGCCATCTAGATATGATATATGATTTAAAAATACACACTATATTATATAACCTATATGTTAAATTTACAAGACTACTGGATGGACCAGTAGTTTTTGCGAAAAACACGAATATTAGACACACAGACAGATTTGCATTATTACATTACTTACAACCTGATTATTGATAGATATACAGTGAAACCCTTGTATAGTTATATTTTATGTAATATAATCTAGGAATTAAAATATTTTAAGCGTAATTACATTGAGTAAAATATTTTACATTTAAAAGCAATGGCTGAATCCAAATAAATTACATTGCAGAGCCATCAATATGGTTTTATTTATGGGTCATTTTTATAGATATCGAGTGTTCAGTGAAAGGGAATCAGTCCAGTGTCCATTCGACAGTTTGATGCGACCAATGGATCGGAAGGAAATACGTATTGTTTCATTTAACTATATGTATTTATGTAAGTTGCTTATTAAACTATAACTAGTAAGCGCTTTTGTACTAATATGCTGAAGAAACGGTTTCAGATTCTATTACCCATGATAATATTAAAAATAACTTCATCTTGATTGCATTTTGATATTCACAAGTTTGAAATATCTCTTTAATCCAGACGCAACATCATTCTTGAAATGAACTTTTGACATTGGTATGATTAAAGCTGACAGAGGACTCAAATACAACTAGAGAATTTTAAAGTAAGTGCAACCATTGCTTTGATGCCCGAAAGAAAACTACGAAGTAATTTAAAAGTCACAACGTGCCTTACAAGCATCAAAATGTTTCCAATCAAATGGGCACGTATCAATGGCGTCCAATACATAAACGCATGTGCATTATTATAATTATGTGGCTATATAATCGCAGGACCACCACTACCAAGGATAATCAAACCACGCGTTGTAATGTAAATCATCATTATGCATTTGAAAATGAGAGCGGCAAAAGCGTCAACCGACAAAGTTCCACTATACCGCAATTATCTAAATGCGAATGGCAATGGGTCGTCACAGATTGTACAGCTAGACGTGACACAGATATTGCTTAATTTTGATTTTTTTTGTTTTTTTGTTTCATACTCTGTATCCTGTACATGGCAGGGTATACAGAGGGTATCTATTACTAAGACGCTCCGTTCCGTACCCCATTTTCCGCCGAATTTGAGGCATAGTCTCTGTGCCGCTGCCGCGCAAATTTATTGGTATTTTTTATAGTTACAGGACTTAAACATCTAGTTAAAGGCCAGTTTGCATAATTTTATTATTAAATAAATATTGAGTAATATTTCATCGCTATAAGTATAATATTCGTAGATTCTTATAAAATCATGGCATACACAATTGAGAAATAAAATAAATAAGCGTTATTTCAAGCATTAAGTTTAGTATATATCATCTAAAAGAAACCCTAGCTTAACATTAAGCTATGACAAAATATATTCAAATAATGGTTTTGCAGGAACCCTTGTAGTGCATATATCATTTTTATTATTTTCAAACATAACGTTGATGATATAATTTCTATGTATATTTAGAACTATTTTACTTACCTTCTTTTTTCAGCTTCACGCTGTATTCCGCACATAGCAGAGTAGGCAAAGGGAACTTGGGAACCTGATGTTAAGACGGTCCGTTCCGTCCTCCCTCCAATCTGGTACACTACGCAAGATTCATAAAGCGTGTACGCTTTGCCAGATATCAAAAGTGAATTAATGAAAATAATAAATATTTCCATTTCCTCAATTGGAGATCGAAACCACAACCTATCGCGTTTACAGTCAGACGCCTGTCACTCTTCGACACGATAGACCTGAATATTTACTTAATTATACTTTTAAAACTAATTTTCATAAGCAACTTCCAAGTATAGTATTATGGGCTTTCAATGGCGTAACTGACAGATTTGTACACGAAGCAAAACTTCGCTTCTTTCATGCAATAGCAGTTTACCAACTTGGCTGCTGCAACTTGCATGTAAATTTAAAGTTTCCAAGCAACTGTGTTAGTGCAATTTTAACGGTTCACAGGTAATTTAAATATGAAATACACATGTATGTATTGACAAACTTCGATAAACCTATATTTTTATTTGAATAGTTTAAGCGCACATAGAAACTATATAATGTTTTCTATCAATCGAAAATTCCCTAAACCAAGATATTTTTTTAAGGTAACAACAAAAAAGATAGATAATGCAAAGATGAACGTTATGTAAATTATTTTGAAAGCCTTTACGGACAATATGTATATTACCAACGATCATAAGTCTCACATCGTATCCTTTCAAAAATTGTATATGAATTATTGAAAAAATAAATAAGTTTTCTACGTATAACAGTGCAGTTTTATCAATAGTTTACAGGAACACTTTTCGCTCACGATTGCTTAAAATAAAATCATGTAACTATAGAATATTATTATTGCCTAGTTAAAATAAATAATATTAAATCGGTGGTCGTGTTCAAAAATAATTTTGTATTCATAAAATTATTTCGGAAATATGTTTTTCTTCATCATTATTTTTTTTCATGTTGGGTATAAAATATTAGAAATATTATACCATTGATTATTTACAGAGTTATTATACTATGATTACTTTGTTTTGTCGAACGCGATAAACTTAGGAACAACTAGCAGAAATCTTAATTTATCTCAGGCATGTCGATGTATCTCACTAGATCTGCAGTCCACGTCAGTTGATTCTTAGAATACCCATATATAACCATATGTCATATATACATATACATAGAATACCCATATATTACTATATGTCACACATAACTCATAGTTAGAAGGAATTAAAGGTGTAACACCTTTAGACTTAATATAAACGGGAAACTGAATTATGAACATAAAATAAAGTTTACCAAATGCACTTGCTTCCACTCACTTACAAACGTAATACCTAATGGAAATAGATTAATGTAATTAATTAATTAGTTATCAAAGTAGTTTGAGCAACATATTATTAATTACATTAATTTTAACCAAATAAAACTTACATTTCACAAGTTTTGATGTATCCGTCTAAATGTTACTTGCATGTGGGCTTTCTATACTAGTAAGTGGCAGGCGCTCATCAATGTCTCAAGATTCTTGGAACGTTGCCACAAGTTCCTTTTTGATAAGCACTTCATGATAAATTCATAGTGCCTACAAATACAAATACGTATTATTGGAAAAATATGTTTTTTCATTGTTTTAAAAACATGGTCAAATCTTAAGTTTTAAATAAGATTTACTTTAATGAAATTTATTTAATTCAGATATAGCTATGATATGTTTTGGTATCGATTAGTCACTATATATGTATTCATTAAAGGTAATACATATGTTCAAAATACACCGCTAATATTATCTGTAATATTGTCTCACATTGTAAATAAGCCATTGATAATAATCTCATTATTAATGGTTTTACATCAGACATATTTAATCTGTAATTATGAAATTTACAATCTTCATAATAATGCAATCAGGACTCAAGGCTGAAGTTCCCGGCTTACATCCGGAACAGATAAGCCGCCCTTGTATCCGTTTTAGTTCAGGCCACTTGGCTTGTTATGCCCCATTTAGTATTGAGGAGAGATTCATCCTCCTAACGATCTTGTTGATCTCACTCTCGGATATAAACTCTACTTAAATGTGAACCAATAAAATTTATTGTGGATTAAGAGGATATTAACAAATTTATATTTATGTGTATATACCTATATACAATTTGAACATTTTTAGAGTTCTGTGTACTAAGAAAGAAAAGGGGACCCTTATAGGTTAACTTTGTTGAACGTCTATCAAGAACGTTTATTTCGAAAGTGCGTAAAGGTTTCAAGATGAAACGCTCCAGTGGAACACAGGAAAAGTAAAGCTTCAAGCTTCAAGTCAATGCAATTATGTATTGTTTATGGTGAATTTTGTACGAAACTGGCCATGTATTCTAAATTCTATACTCTAACACTGTCGGTTCATACGGACGTACAGTATTGCAAAATCACAATATATAGGAAACTTAGGAACATAAAGGAACAATTCAGAACAGTAAAATGTTACTAATTTGTATTTGTAGCTATCACCCGTAAATTTAAATTTATCAATTAAATTCATCGCGTATTTATAACCCATATGGAAATACCCGTAGACCTTTAATTTTTAAATTTAAACGTTGCATCTGCGGCTTCCATGCGTCCATCGTGTCTCTAGCGGGTAAACTTTGCAATATAAATAAAGGAAAAGATTTAAAAAAATATACTAATGGTTACAAATAAAAACTATTGCAAGCTTATAATTGTAATTCACTTCATACAAAGTGAGTTAATAAACCTCCAAACTTACGTTTGTGATTTTTTATAAATTGTATTTTCCTTTCACCTACAGTGCTAAAATTGGAACCGCCAGTTTTTTCGATATCAAGGTATAAAAGTCAAAGCATTAAATTGAAAGAAGACTTGCGCTACATATGGATAATGATATTTTTGTCGTAGAGATATTATACAAAAACAGAATGCAGATTTTATGCACATGTACTTAAAACTTGGCTTCCATTAAAACTCTTGGTAACAAAAATTCAACAGTGAACAAAATCAGACACAAAGAGTAGAACAAAGCTACAGACACAATGGACGCGTGGAAGTCGCAGATGCAACGTTAATAGCCACATTGTTCGCACGCACTACCGGACGCTGTAATAATGACGTTCATACAGACAACTTATACTTCCTCCACACCTAAATTTTTACTTTATTTACTTTACCGATAAATCATTATTTATTTAGATTTTATTTATTTAAAAAATGGCGTAGAATTGCAATTATAATAAAAACAATACTTAATGTTAACAATAACTTGTGGCTGTAATATAACAAAAATACATGTAAAGTCCAGCAATTCATAATCCCCAAAACTCCATGTAAACGTAAATTTAAAATAAAGATACCGAGCTCAGCCATTAATTTGAAAATTTAAATATTAGCAGAGTCTCTACAAACAGACAGAGGCGAGGCGAGGCTGAGCTTCGTCTATAATGGGAACGCGACAACGAAACGGCTCGCAGATGGCAGTGCTGCTAATACACGCGCTGTTTAGCGAGTGCAAGCTTCCGGACCGTCCCAGGCGGAAATGGCGCCTCCCTGTAGACAACCTTCATTTCCTCTGTAGTCCTTTGCTTTTATTCCTTAGTTATCTGCCTTTGCTTAGATTATAAAAATCTGTCAAACATTGAATTCCATCATTGGTATACCTAGTATACCTTTTTTTGAATAACTTTCATACATTATAAAAAAAAACTATATATAATAAACTTTTATACGCTTAAAGCAAAATTCAATATAAATTAAAATAGAATGAATAAAATAAATATTTAGAGTCTGTCATAAATATGCAATACCACTTCCACTAATTAGACTGAAAGCATAGTAAAAAAATTAAAACAATTTGTCTGTTCATAAACGTCGATCGCCAGTCGTGTATCAGAATAATTTATCTAGACACCGTAATTTATGCAAGGAGTACGCGCGCCCTCGAATAACACTTTTTCTAACATTAAATCCTTCTTGTTTGAAATGCGCAAAAGGAACAATAAAGCTGACTGTCGGCGAGAATGGAAGACAGCGGGATCGCGACGGGTGTTGTCACACGTTGTCTCACAAATGAACGTCGAGCACCGAGCGAGTATCTAGCGAACGATTCATTGACATAGATGACTTTTTGTTTGTTCATTTAACAATGCATATCGACTTCGATTACAGAATAGTGAATATTTTTGTATGTAATAGCGTACTTCCCCTACCACGGTGTAATCTTCAGTCTTCGTATTTAAGGTGGGGTTCCTTCAAACATTCTATAATGTATGACTAGTTTCGCTTCGTTTTTATTTATTTTTATTAAAATACTCGAAATACATTGGCCTAACAATCGCGTACAGAAACAGCCATAGACCGTGTAGTATTCCAGTTGACGGAGTTTTAATATTAAAGGACGAGAACAGATGGCACAGATGAGTTTAGATCAATAGCATTTTTGACAACACTCAATCTACTGTACGTACATGTTTAATTGAACGTTAGCAATCAACTTCAATTTATATTTAACTTTCTACCGTCACATACCATGTTAAAGGTAAACTTTGACTTACTTGTATTATACATAAGGGTAAGAATATTACCAAATTAAAAATATACAAATTTAAGGACATAAAATATTTAATTATATATTTACTGCAAATCTTATCTTATTAATATTATAAATGCGAAAGTTTATACGGATGTGTGTATGTTTGTTACTCTTTCACGCAAAAACTACTGAATTGATTTTCATGAAACTTTGCAGTAATATAGCTTTGATATCAGAATAACATAATAAGTTTAAATTTATAGGGATTTTAACCGATATAAAAAAGGAGGTTTTTTATGTATGTTCCCCGTTTACTCGAAGATGAGTGGACCGATTTTCAAAATTCTTCTTCTGTTCGAGAGGGTATATTTCACAATTGGTCCCATGGTAAGGAGATCAGGATCTGATGATGGAATCTTGGAGAAATCGAGGGCAACCCTCAAATTTGAAAGGCACTGATGCGGTTTTTTCGTATAATAACGCAATTGGGAAATCTGTATCTGACTATCATCTCATTTTATTAACCGACTGCAAAAAAGGAGTAGGTTCTTAATACGTATGTTCCTCAGATTACTCGAAGATGGGAAAACCGATTTAAAGAAAACCTTTTTTAATCGTTGGAGTTACACAAAGATAATTATTGCAGGATTATTTATCTTAAATAGTTCTAAATAAAAGTCCGCGACAGTATATATCTACGAGTATCTCTTATGTGTAAGTCACTATGACCAAAATAGTGAATACGGACGAAGTCGCAGGTAACAGCTAGTATACAATATAATACTTCCATATATCACACAAAACTTGTATAACAGAATTGCAATATATCATACTTATACAGATCCAAAATACAGTATAGCAACTGACAATGTTTCGTTCGATACCTCCACTCTATTTGAGAATGAAATCGAGACGCTTAGAGAAATGCACGGGATTATTCTATTAAATCGGAAATAGGTAAACCACGGTTCCGATGCTGAGTACATCATAGGTGATACAAACTTTATAATACTCATACTGTTGGTCACTATTGGCTTTTGTTTAAAATAAAATAAAATAAATTAAATTTAAACTATTTAAAAGAACCATAATTCATTGCAGTTGGAAAATATCTATTTATTACGATGAACTTTTGAAATATTTGAGATTTTTTTTTCCATAACGCCGTTTTTTTTAATATGATTTCATTTTAATCAATAAATCATTTTTAATTTTATGACGTAGCACAGTTTAAGCGTCGTAATTGCCTACTTGACTCTAGATACTATATATACATAAATCAATAATACCAAAATGTCAAAAAAAATAATTAAATATAATTTTACCAAAAAACTAAATGTAACCACACGTTAGTAGCGAAGTAGATTTTTAAATGAGTGACGGTAATATTTTGTTTCATTTAATTATAAACATTATTAATATTCATAATTAAAACCTTAATAATATTTTTAAAATACCAGAATCAGTACTCAGGCGGACACAGTAGCTAAAAGCACTTCCCTGTTCAGCTGCTACTCTGCGAACACTCATTTATCACCAGTCGTATGTACATGCTCCTGTATTAAGGTAAATTCATATGTTTTATTATATGAAACATCCTGTTTTATGACATTTAAAAGCAGGAAAAAAGGTGCAAGGAACAAAAATTATGATAAATTTACTCTTTTTTAAAAGTTTGTTATCAACTAAAACTTTGTTAGATATAGTAGATAAAAGCAAGTCCGTGTACCGCATGAGCTGACAGTATACATTTGTCAGCAAACGTTATACCAACATGGCTGAGCTTAATCAGTTTGTTATTTATAAATATATGTACAAAATAATATTTTAAACGAATTATTTTGACATTAAAAATAATCCAAGCTCATAAAAATATCTAATTGCGTAAGTATTTCTTAGTCTTATTTCATTTGTGGTCAAAATATAACTATTTACTGTGTTAAGAATGAATATTACTTATCAAACAGATATATTTTTTTAACTTTAAGAATAAAACAAATAAAAAAGTAGTGTAGTGCTAATCTGATAATGATTAATAATGAAGCAACTAAAACAATACTAAGAGCTCAGCAACGTCAGCTTCACTCCCTAATGAAAACTAAATACGAAATCTTTTGAAGAGCCTCACAAATACAGGTCTTTGTTCAAATTTTTCACTAACGTCAGAATGGGCGATTGCGGTTAAAATATCTACATTTTTACGGGCTTACTTGAAACGACGACGTAAATCCGTGCTCTGAAAGCCCGCCCTCACCATTTTCCTCTCGTGTGTACAGTCTACTATTGAAAGAGTTATTCCAGCCCCACGAAGGTTCACACAGAGAGGCTTTTATCGCTGGGGCGGACGCGCGAAAGTGCCGCTAGCCGAACAAAATCCGGCACTACATGAATGCTGCTAAGTAGGTTAACGTATAATACAGTAATTTAGTCAGGAAATGTGTCTATTATTAGTTATTCTATGTGTCTATTACTAGTATGTATTAAATTGGCATTATGTGATGCCAATAAAGTCGCCTTCAGCAACGTGTCACAACTTCTTAAATTTAAGTTGACTCTAGGTATCTTTTTATGCAGTAGGATAATATTATTAAGGTATAGTTATTGGATTTTACGACACTAGTTTAGTGTAATACTTTTATTTTTGGAAATAGTCGACCTTATCATAAAAATAAAAAATAAAATATTCTGCATTGGAACTGAAAAAGATAATACATGATAGTTGAATTCGATAATGGCTTCTCTAGTTCGAAACTGTATTGTAGTACTGTGTTAACGCCCACCTCTCGATAATCGTTTAATAATTCCAATGCAGATATTATCAACTTATTACGTATTATCAATATTATTTACTTAAAACTATCTATTTTAAACAAAACAAATATAGTTAAATAAAACAATAACTTTGTGTGTGTGTGTGTGTTGTCTAAATGTGTACGCGTGTCATATTGCATTATTTGAGGAGATGTTTGGTTTCCTCATACGTACTAACGTAGTAAACAATTGGTAATATATAATTTATGTAATACTCATACATAATTTATCCTACTCGTAATTTCAACAACACGTGTCGATTTGTCTTTGAATCCCACTTATCTTAAGTAAGGCTAAAAGATACCATTAAGAGGCAGGTAGTTTTCGAAATACATAGTTTTGTTATTATACTCGTACAGGGTAAAATTTTGCAATATAAAACACTTTTATTATCAAACGTGTTGTAGTTTATGACTATCGTACGAGTTTAACTTTATATTAGGCGGTACGTCACGTCGTGTTTTAAGCGTTAAATATCTCAACAGCGGTGCTGTTTTAATACCACTCAGATAAGCCGAAGTCCGAATTACTGAGATAGGCTAATGGGAATCATTTGCTTGGCGCCGCTTGCATACATACACTCGCACGGTTTGCATTAAGCTATGTTCATGTAAAAACCTCTCCACGTTTCTGTATACATTTTTGTCCGCGAGTATACTACACGATATTTCACTAATTAAACAACATTTTTAAATTAAAATGTTCGTATAAAAGCAATATGATATCGATGTGGAATCTGTAAATTGACATGCCTATGAATTTATCTGCGTATATAAAAAAAAGTTAAAAAAAATGTACAGATCAATCATGGCGACTATAAGCGCAACGGGCTGTGGGTTTGATCTCGACTCGAAGAAATGAAATATTTAATATTCTAATTTATTTGCTAGTTTGCGGTAAGAAGGCAAAGCAAAACACCGCCTTGAAAGCGGAAAGTTCCCTCTGCCTGCCCTGCTATGAGCGGGACACAGCGTGAAGCTATATAATCTGTATTATAACTTAAGTGCCATATATAATATCAATTTGTTTTAGCTACAAGTGTTATATTAATGGTAAAATATATATTTTATTTTACAATTTTTCTCTCACACGTGTAATACTGAAAATTGACATAGAGTTTTTAACTATTTTTTTAGGGTTCCATAGACGAATGACATGTCCACCTGTCTCAATGTCTGTATGGCTGTTATAGCTATTCTATTCCGAACTACTATTAGTCACAGTTGAAATTTGGAGGAATATATCTAAAATGTAGTCTGTGAACCTCATGAATTATTTAATCGTATGGAGGATAAGTCTTTAAAAATGACGTTTATGTTCCTACATTTTTTTTCTCTAAGTTAAAGATCTGAAAGACACATTAAAAAAATACAAATATACACTACATGTCATAGCCACGCCATAGATCTCAAATTAACGTTTTCGATGAAAATTGTCTTGAACGCTCTAGCATTTTTTGATAGTTCCTTCCAAAATTTTTTTCAATGTGTTTTGTGTATTACAAATTAAGTCCTTGCTTTTATATCCAAAACAAATGGGTTGTACAAAAATTTGTAATCTGCCATCGTGTTTCTGCGGCTATATTGGATTAACAATATAATTTTTATTATATACAAAATTTTTGTTACAAAACCGAATTTATAATCTAAATTTCAGCCCAATCAGACACTTTAATGTGGGTCAAACTGAGCTTGCAGGATTTTACGTAAATTAACACTTTACTAACTTCAAAAGTTAAAAAAAGCTTGGAAAAATATATCGAAAAATATGTGTTATATTAAAAACTTAAGCCATATATAAATTATATATTAATGTAATTAGCGGTTTTGACGTAAGAAAATTGTGTTAGTAGAATAAAACTTGCAACCATTATTCTGGAAAAGTACATAATAGAGCATTTAGGGTATCGGATAAAACTTTTAGTGAAATTTTATAGCTTTTATTGTTTATGGGCGCTCGGCATTTTATGTGAGTTATTGGCTGTAATACGGTAAATATTTAATTCTCTCTCTGCAGCAATATTTTGTACCTTTTCAATTTCATATCGATAAATCACTTTAAACTTTAAAAATTTCCAAAAACATAAGATATAATATTATTTCTCTCGTCTAACTACGCTTGTAATATTGATCCATCCATCAGCTTTTTATCGGCCAATTATGCATGTAGGCCTGCGCCCTTCAAATCCAGCGGATTCCCGCTATCTTCTAAAGCTCGTCAGTCCACCTGATTGCGGCCTGTTCTCTTTTTGCCGAGGCATGGTTGCTATCCGAGAATATTTCTTCACCATCGGTTGTTGGTCCTCCTAACAATATGACCTACTTCGATTTCATGATCTAGGCATTTCATCGCTTCGGATTCTGTTTCGTAGATAATTACAGGTACGAAATATTAAACTAATCGGAAAACTAAATTATCGCTCACATAAATTTACTACTATCTTTTTAATGTTCTTTTTTAATATTCTACTTTTTTAATATTCTTTTATCTATTGAGTGAGCTTAATAATTATTTTTATTTTTGACTTTATTATGAACTACGATGTACATATCCATCGATTCGTCAACATTTGATAAGAACGTATGAAATAAGAGCTGGAGCCCTTGAGTATGAGAGTACTTAAAAAATGTTGAAATGTGTCGAATAAACTAACTTTGAACATATCTAACAAGATATTGTTCTTAGTACTTTTTATCTTAAATTGTAATATTGCCACCATAATAGTGCTCTTTAGGTCCTAGAATAGGTCCGACCTATACATAAATCTCAAGTAAACTAAATTATCTCTCAATATGATATAAATACAAAGTCGACCTTGAAATACCTAAAAATTGTACGTGTTAGGGAAAATATAAACTTACAACTAAAGTAAAGGAAATGCTTTTAAAATCAACTATTTTATAATCTTAACCTTTTTTCTTAAGAAAGGTCTAAGACAAAGGCAAATAAATAAATATTACATTAGTGTAATTATTATAAGCACGTATTATATAGAGAAATAAACAAATATATTCCTCGTATGTTTTTCTCAGACCTGATATCAACTAGGTTATTCCCCATAGCCTGAGAGCTTTTGATGGATGAAGGTTCTAGTCTGCTGTGTAACGCATATTGGTATCTACACAATAGTATTGCTATTATGGCTGGATTTGCTATGAGATAATATTATAGTACATGTCCCATTACACAGTATGTATAATATACTCTTTTGTATATATTAAAAATGATGAGATCAAACAAAAACAAATAAGTTTTTTAATGAATGAGTTGCAAATTATATTTCTTCCCTTCTGACTGATAGATATCTAGTTTGGCTCGTCGTAGAAATAGGAACACTCACGTTATTAGGTGTTTTAATTAGTATTTACCAATTTTTTGCTTCAGTTTTATTGTATAAATTATACTCTCTTAATGATAATAATGAAAGATGGGAGGGCGTTTTTACTAATGCGATTTGTGCAATGTTTTCTTTTGAATACAATATTGATCCCCACTCAAAGCAATGAAATCTATACTATAATAAAACAGTAAAAAAGTCGTGTCTGTACATTGAATCTATTTATGAAAAAATAATGTAGGGGGGCTTAAAATAAGTAATAGAACACGAATCTACAATTTTTAAAATTTTTGTCT
>DWMZ01001225.1:0-17179 GCA_018249855.1 Eueides tales michaeli
TTTGTCTTGTTACAAACCCAGGAAATGGAAATATTTATTCTTCCAGAGGGAATCGTAATCGAAAAAACCTCTTCGATCTTATTAATATCGATGCACAAAAAAAATAGTACAAAAAAGTAATACCGTACAATAAATACTTTAGCCCAATGTAAATCAACAAAACAGTTTATAGTCATATCTTTTTATATATAGGCTTAGAATGTGTTTTATAAATAGTTCACAAAGTTTTTAATACAAATTATTTAAATGTTGAGTTATAAATCTATCACAACGAAGTATAAAAAAATATTTGTACCAACATTTTTTAAAAAAATATTTTTTCCATTCCATTTTATTTATTTCCAATAACATTTTTTAGTTTTGTCAGTTTTAAATAAAAGAAAAACAGTATGAAAAATACTTTTAATAGGCAAAACATTAAGAAATGTATAAAAAAAAGATTGTAGCTGGCTGCCGTTTCAGTACAAGTGTACCTGTCGACGTCTTGTAATGCGTTGAAATATTTATATGTATCTGAAGGTTTTCTGATAAGCGTGTAAGGAAAATAACAAATTGAAATTTATTAAAATATATATATTTTTTGCTTCACGCTATATCCCGCACATGGCAGGGTAGGCAGAGGGAACTTGGGAACCTAGTGTTAAGACACTCCGTTCCACTTTCGTTTCCCACTTTCCGCCGAATTTGAGGCATTGCGTGTTGAATGGCGGAACTCAACGCCGCGCTTTTCCTTAATACCAGAGCGAAGAAATGAAACTTTAAACATTAAATTGAAAATGTTAAATATTTCATTTCCTCGAGTGAGGATCGAATCCACAACCAGTCGGTTACAGTCAAACACACTCGCGCCGCTGCGCCACGACAGGCTATTTTCGAATATTTCTGCTTTCTGATAATTTCACTAAAGAGGATAAGCAGAACACTGTCCAAGGTGATTTTTTAGCTTTACACTGGAGATAGCATACTTTGCTATCTGCGTTGGGAATCTGGGAACCTGGAGGGAGGGGATCCTGGAGGGAGGGGACCCTGGGAGGGGACATTGGATGCTCAGTGGCGGAACTCAACGCCGCGCGTTTCCTATAACTGTTATTATAATAATTTTCACAATTTTAAATATATAAATAGTTTTATTTACTAAAGATGCAGTAATAAAAAATAATATTTATTGAAAATTCCATGAAATGTAAAACCACTTATACTCTCATATCAAGTGCTATACAATACCTTACTCGTTTTCTTACAACAAACGAACGAACACACGACCTTATTCATAATTATTATATCCATAATATTTTTTCCATTAATAACTTTAATATTTTCCACAAGTGCACGCTACAGATGCCAAATAATATAAAACAAAAGCGGCTTACCAATACAGGGCGGTATTACTTTCAAATCGTCCCCATCAAGAACTGAGCCGCAATCGGCAGCACTTAACCACTCTTTACAAAATCAATTGGTATTTCAATTGCCACTCGTGTCCCTGCTAGTTTTGCTATTAGAAATACGCTTATAACTTTTAATATAATATGAAATAAGGCATACATTTTCAATTTTAAAACGCATATCGTTATGTCCACATCACCCACGGTACTACGATAGCTACTTGACGTATAAACCGGTCAAAACAATAAAGAAACACTTTGGGATGATGCATCGGTGATTTTTCGAGTTCTATTGTTTTTCTATTAATATAGAACTACCCGCTGTGACTGCGGTCATTGTCAACATTTTCCTGTGAGAATATTGTGGTAAGTGCTGCCCACTTCATACTTGGGATTGCTGTTAAATTGTAAGCAATTAACATTTGGCGCTGATTGTTCAATATATGTCTTTGTTTTACCAGAAATATGCTTCTTATGTTAAGAAAAAGTTTCTAAAGGTAGAGATTTTTTTTATTTTTTTTTTTTAATAAGAACGTCTCGTCTTGTATAGATCCCACAGAAAATTGTAGCTTTGTAGGGAGTGTATGAATGCTTTATTCAGTGGCTGCAGATATTATTCATATGGTTTTTTGTTAATTATTTTATATATTTAAGCTATTTCGAAATACTCCTTGGGAGGATAGATGTTTGTTCCATTTTCACGCCAAATCGACTGATTCGTTTTAGATGAAACTCTATAGTATTCTAAGTTATACATCAGAATAACACAAGGGCGTTACATAATATTTTATTATATTTTAAAGTATTTTTTGGCTCTAATATAAAAATAAATATCAGCCGGCGAAGCTGCGTTTTAGTCGTAAGTTACTTATATTTTAAATATAATGAAAAAAATACTCAAATTAAGAAAAGCAACTATGCTATACTAATAGGTTAAGATTATTTCCTTTTTAAATTAATATTTTATTAACATATTGAAAAGTGGAACTCAAAAATATTAGCCTCGTCTTAGAGCCAACGCTTCACTAAAAACTACAACAAAAACCTTGGAAGAAGGAGATCAGAATCTGATCTAATCAAAGGCTTAATACTAAGTGAAATACTTTCAAAGGCTAAATACTTTCCTAAACTAGCACTTCCGCCTAGAATATAGACGAGAATACCTGGCGTAAAATTTCTTCACTTAAAACGCAATATCTTAAAAATTTGCACAGAGATAGGCAAGATAAAGTACCATTGGCATTGTAGATTTTGGTACTAGGTTCCCTCCGCCTATCCTGTTGTATACAGAATAAAGCCAAAAGAGGCATGCAAGAATTGCAAAAAGGAAACCTTCGTAACTCCGTGTACAAATTTATCGTGTGAAACATCGTCTGTAAATATCGTCTGAGCGATATTTACACATTATTTTCTTTAACATATACCACATGGCAGAAAAGGATGGGGAAACTTAGTATTTTTTGAGGCATTGTAGGTTGCGTAGCCGAACCTAACACCGCGCTTTGCCTCGTTTCCTGAGCAGGATTGGGATTTGAACCCATAACCTGTCGCCTTTACAATTTTTTTTAAATGAGCTATTCATACAAATAAACAATCTGATACAAAATCTAAGCAAAAATATAAAACAAAAAGAGTCATTTAGACGTAAGAAATTGTATTTAAAGTAACCCTTAAAGAAGCTAAAACAAAGTACGCAGAGTGGTTTTCAATCAGAAATCAATCGCTCAGTAAAAGGTTGGAGGCAATATTTTTCGCCATCGGACGACAGCGAGCCGCTAAAAACTTAATACAGTATTGCTTTCGCAGCGATGTAGCGAAGTTAGCGTAGTATGGACATCCCATTTGGCAGATTTATTGGCACAAGTTATTATAGGCATTTTTTTTTATTTCATTCATCATTGCAGGGAAGGCAGAGGGAACTTGGGAACCTAGTGTTAAGCCACTCCATTCACACCAAAATACTTCCGTTAGTCAGTTTCCGACGAATTTGAGGCATTGCCTATGTCACCCGTTGACTTATTTCCAGAGTGTTGAAACGACAATATGAAACATTTCATTTCTTCGTGTGAAAATCGATCCTTTAACCTGTCAATTTTACAGTCGCTTTGCAGCAACTGACCTTCTTGACTTCACTTAACTGAGCCTATGCAGCAACTGACCTTCTTGACTTCACTTAACTGATTTAAAATTTAAAAAATAAATCAAACGAGGTATATCTCCACAATTCTACCAAATGCTAGGTCAGCGCGACAAGGCGTGGGCACGTAACGAGTTTAACAGAATATGATTTTCACCGAATGAGAGCATTTTAGCGTCGCTTTTTACGTCCTCCCCAGAGGTTTGTATTGCAGACTGTGTACCGGCCGGGAGTGAGGGTCACTATACGTTTAAATTTTATAGAAAACTTATAGATTGTCATGTATTAATAGTTTTTTAAGCTTTTTAGGAGTCTTATCCGATTGTACAGATAGATGGTTGTGAGTTCAACTCTTACTAAGGAAAATGAAATTATATATTATTTTGTTGGCTCGGCGTTGAGTGAGCATATCATGTCAGATTTCAGCGGAGAGTGGAGATTTAGTATTTTTCTTTCCTAAGTGTGGAATAACACTTTAAAAGTAGTTAAAAGATCTATATTACTTTATTTACTGATCTGCCTGGTTGATCTCAACACATTTTGTATAATTAAAGCATAGATATTATGAAAATAATTAATTTCCCCGAGTAGAAACCGAAATCACCACCATCATGTTTAAAATGAACTATGACCAATGGCCACTTATCGAAAAAAAATATCCCATATGACGTCTTTAGCGTATGATTAGAGTACAATTACCTTTGCTATGTCATTATGAAGAGAAAACATTAAATTTTTAAAATAACTAGGCAATTTATATACTTAAAGTATAGTAGATATAGCATAGTATAGTTATAGAGTGTCTTAACACTCTATTTCCTCTACCCATTCTACTATACGCAGGATACAGCGTGCTAGCTTAAAAAATAACTCATTTAAAAAATATTTTATTTAAAAAAATATATAGTTAAAGTATAGTAGATATAGCATATTATAGTTATAGAGTGTCATAACACTCTATTTCCTCTACCCATCCTACTATACGCGGGATACAGCGTGCTAGCTTAAAAAATAGCTCATTTAAAAAATATTTTATTTAAAAAAACATATAATTAAGATATAGTAGATATAGTATAGTATAGTTATAGAGTGTCTTAACACTCTATTTCCTCTACCCATTCTACTATACGCGGGATACAGCGTGCTAGCTTAAAAAATAATTCATTTAAAAATATATATCATTTAAAAAAACACCTGCCACAAAGCTGTGAACACGCAGACGATGATCCGCGCGACACGGGTATTTTGTCTTAAGCTGTTAATTTGGGGCGGCGGACGTCAAATACAATTTAACGCTGGCTGGCCTGAGCCGATTGGACGACACGACAAGTTTAATATGCGAATTGTGTTTTTGGATATGGTATGTTTTTTTTTTCTTTTTATATTTTTATGCTTTTTTGTTAATCAGGGTAATAATTGTAATTCAATTATTTACTTTTACTCCCTCTAGTGTTTATTAGAGGGTTTTTTTTAAACTGCCACTCTACATTTAATGTCTTGAAAGTTGGACGCAATGTGAGAAATGGATGGAAGGTTCTTGCTACTGCTCTGCTTACAAGTTTCACGTTTTTACTTTACTAATCTCTCCGTAATATTCTGATTTGTTGAGGTTAGTTGTAGATCAGGTCCTCATTTGATAGGTAAAACATGTTAAAATGTATGAACAAGATAATTTACACTTATAGTAAGTCAGAAATTCACCAGAACAGTATCATATAATTGACCAATATAATAAGCTTTAAAGTTGAAATAGGAGTATTTTATATTCCACTTATAATAATGTAGGAATAGGAAAGAGAAATCCATATATTGAATGATGCTTTTTCTTTTTTTCCGGGCGAACAAATAAATATATTATTCTCGACTTACGTAGTGAAGTAATGCTACAACGTCTTCAAACACTAAACTATCTTTAATGTAGTTTTTTTTTGAGGTCTGTCGTGGCGCAGCGGCACAAGCGTGTGACTGTTCAACCAACAGATTCTGGGTTCGATCCCCCAGTCGAGGAAATGAATCGGTTGAATCAAATCAGTTCTTTAGTTAAGGAGCTTCTGTGCTACAGACAAACAGATATACATATATAAGTCAAACTTTTAACATCACTCTTTTCGCGTCGGAGAACAAAAAGCCATATCCAACCCATCCTACTTCACGCATCTCCCCAAATACAAGTGGTCACGTATTGGTTAAAGGGTAGGCGGGGGATTATATAGCGGCAGCTTATGAGCGACGCCGACGGTAACTGCCGTCTTTATATTTGATATTGTGTTTATTATTATCTGTTTAAACAGAATGGACAAATTGTATGTATATTTTATTTTTAATATTTTATAGTATTTTATAGTATTTTTTTAATAAATGTACTGAGACTATAAGTGACTTGAACTCGTGCCTTGGATGGCCTCTAAGGGTCACGGGTTCAAGCCCCGCTACGATCAAGTTTTTATTTATTTTCAATAAGTAATGAATAAGTGTAGAGTTTTTTTTCATTTCAATGTTGCCTGTTGCAGATTGACTATTCTACTTATATCTACTAATATATAGAGCAGTAACTCTCTCGCTTCGCTCGCTTCATTTTTGCTTAATACTATTTAAGCGTATTTATGGAAAATGGGTTTACTATTTTAGACTTGTTTTACACTTGTTTCTTTGTGTTTTTATGTGTTTTAACATAAAAACACAAACAAACAAGTGTAAACAATTGTATGTATTTAAAATAAACAGTATTATTTTGAAATGAGAAAGTTCCTACTATTTTTAAAGTGTTATTCCACACTTAGGAAAGAAAAATAATAAATTTAAAAACGTATGAAATGTATTGATATTCTATTATACCCTAATATTATAAAAACGAAGACTTTGTTTGGTTAAATGCATTAATGTCAAGAACTATTGGATCGATTTGATTTTTTTCCTTACTATGCTTTTAGAAGTGGAGTATCATAAAAATATTCGAGAAACGGGAGAAACGGGTAAAGTTACGCAAAAAAAACAATATGTCAGTGGAAAATGTGTATATTGCTAAATCGGTATTTCATATTTTTTAGATCTTTTTCTACCCGAACCAATATGGATATTCATCAAATGTTACAAATGAGAAAAATATTTCAAGACTAAACAATAAAGAAAACAATTCCACCCACAAAAAAAAACCGAATGACCAAAATATAACAAAACTTAATTATTTCATTGAAAATAGCACATGCGTGAAAAAAATTAACACCCCAACTTTTTATTAATAAATAATGAAAAAAAAAACTGTCATACAGAAGCGGTAAACCGTAAACACGAATCGGATTATGCGAATAAAGAGTGTCAAAATATTATTTATTTACCAATAACAGTTAATCAGATCACGATTTTAATTTGTTGAAGCTATGATAGTACAGTGTTTGTGTGTAAAGGCGATGGACGTGAGTTCGATATCCAAACGTGGGAAGATGTTTTATTTAGTTGCAAGATACTGAATGTCTTTATAGTGAGAAGAAATAAGTACAAATAGAAGAAAAAAAAGAATTTATAAGTAATTAACTCTAGTAAGTAATGCACCTATTGCGTGAACTTAAAAGTAAAATATAGTTTTTAATCACCTTGTTAGAATTTTAAGATATTCTTTTTTCTTACTATTACTTCCCTATATTACCCTCCCCTATTATCAATCAACAACCCAAATTACGGAGTTCTGCGCTGCGTAGTTTTCATTGTGATATGTATTTTTTACATTTCTTAGCTTCACGTTATATTCATCACACATCATCATATCACTCGGTTTCCAATAAGGACATTTATATATCCTGCTTTCTGCCGAACTGAGGCGTTGCGTGTAGAATAGCGGAACTCAACGCCGCGCTTCACTTTGTTACGGAAGCAAGAAAATGAAAATAATGAATATTTCATTTCTCTCATTGGAAATCGAACCCGCAACCACGTCACTTTTAGAGACGCACGCTTGTGTCTCTACACCACAAGTGGTCTAAAGGTCTTAAGACACTCGGTAACTAAATATGTAAAATGGCTAATAATTCTTTCTTTCTGCTTCACGTTTCAATGTAGGCAAACAATATAATTTCAAGATAGATCCAATTTAAGCTTTACATCGAAATTTCAGACATTGCGTGTTGTTTTATCCATGTCGCGCTTTGTTTTGCCTAAACAAGAAAATGAGTATAATCATTTACCTAAGTAAATATAGAACTATCTCATATGCAATGAGATGCTGTGCCACCGCGCTATAATGGTCAAAAAAATACATATTTGTACATACAGCTATACTTATAAAAATATATTAATGGCCGCGATGGGAAAACTCACAGTTGTGGTGTTAAGTTTGATTGAATCGCGGAGAGGTCGAGTAGCACAAATTCGAGGGAGCAAAGTGTGTTTAAAGTTTAATATTTTAATAGTTTTATTATGATTTTTGTAATTTGGCGCCTTGTTCTGGTGCATTGTAGTTTCCAATTTTCTTCGTATAGCTAGACAGGCTAAAGTAGCCACTTAAAGTTAACGCACTGCGTTCCTTACAAGATTATTATTATATTATTAATAACTTAATTATAAACATGAGGCCTGTCGTGGTGCAGCAAATATTTTCTATTTAAATATTTAATATTTTCATTTCTTCGTATTGGTAACAAGGCAAAACGCGGCGTTGAGTTGCACCACTCAACATGCAAATTCGGTGGAGAGTGGAGTGAATGTCTTAACACTAGGTTCCCATGTTCCCTCTAACCTGCCATGATACAGCGTGAAGCTGATAATTCTGAACATATTAAAAATATCGTAGCGCAGCGGTACAGTGGCTAATTGGAAACGTGGTTTTACTTCAATTCTCTCTAGAAGGAACTTCCTTACTCTGGTAACAAAGCGTTAAATTTCGCCATTCAACACGGCCGTTCAGACATTAACATCCGGATAGTATGGGACGGTGTATCACAACACTAGCGTCCAGATCGAGCATATAACTAAGAGTGTAACTATATTATGGGGAACATAGTGCCTTAACAGCTGGTTCCCAGGTTCCCTCTGGCCTCTGCCTTCCCCTTTTATATACAGATACGTAAATCTAACTAAGCATATAAAGGTAATAATAATAAGATAATATCGATACCACTTTATAGATAATATAATATTAATCTATTATACTTACTAAATAAAGGGTCTGCTAAAGCAGTTTATCACTCGGCAACCTAACACGTTAAGCTTCCAAGATTCGAACAATTGAGAAGAAGATTCGTGCCCAAATTCGTTTGTAATACGTGCTTTGTGTACACAATGATACTGTAAACGCGTTTACAGTGTACGATTTGAATGTCGTTTTGTAATTTTTTTTGTTTAAATTAAGTAGATAAAATTAATTTTCACAGGTTTATTACTTTTCATTTATATATTTTTGTGTGCGTTACAACTATAAATTAAACACACAAATTAAACAGAAGTATCTCTAACTTTGGGGAACAGTCTACATTACATCAAAATTTGTTCATTAGTTATCTATTTACTTACCACATCATACATTTAAAGTAGTCAAAATTAGCACAATATGCGCACACAACGGTTGTGGGATCGAATTCAGGAAGGATTCAGAGAAATGAATTATTTTCACTTTCTTGCTCTTATAATAACACAAAGTGGGGCGTTGGCGTTCTAAAATTTGTAGCAGCACACAGTATCTCTGAATCCAAGATGTTATTATTTCTTACTTGACTACCCATATTTTTTAGGTTTTAGACGTCTTCCAACGTAGTGCTACGCAGTGTGTCGAAAAAAGCATCTTTACAGCGATAACGGGGGGTTGTTTTAAAAGTTATATTAAAATCTTACTGTTGCTTATAATCTACAAGCCTCTGATATTAATACAAAGCGCAGCGTTAAGTTTTGCCGAATTTACACACATATATAAACAATAACATATTTTTTTTTAGCTTCACGCTGTATCACGTACGAGGCAGGATAGGCAGAGGGAACCCGGGACCATAGTGTTAAGACACTCCGTTCCACTTCCGTTCCCTGCTTTCCGCCGAATTTTTTGAGGCATTGCGTGTTGAGTGGCGGGACTCAACGCCGGGCCTTATTACCAGAGCGAAGAAATGAAATATTATATATTTAAATTGAAAATATTAAATATATTTTTGTTAGTAATACAATTAAAGATTATTTACTTAATTACTTACGTAATACATGACATATCGTAAACACTAAAGTGCTCCCACTTGAAAGCCCCGCAAACTCACCTCACTGAAGTGTCGATTGTTCGGCATTTATCCACAAATACGGATTTACTTAGGTACCCCGCCGCGCCGCAGTTGCCGCCAGTTCTATTGCCGTAATCTGATTAATTATATCTTTTTTTGTTTTGGACAATGTATATATAACTGAATTATAGTCATTTGCTGAACCAAATTATTTTACATATATTTTGCGCCTGTCGTAGCGCAGCGGCACAAGCGTGTGACTGTAACCGACAGGTTCTGGTTTCGATCACCAGCCGAGGAAATGAAATATTTAATACTTTAAATTGAAATATTTAATGTTTCATTTCTTCACTTTGGTAATGAGGCAAAGCGTGGCGTTGAGTTGCGTCACTCAACACGCAATGCCTCAAATTCGGCGGAAAGTGGAAAACAGAAGTGGAACCGAGTGTCTTAACACTAGGTTCCCGGGTTCCCTCTGGCTACCCTGCCTCGTGCGGGATACAGTGTGAAGCTAAAAAAATAAATAAATAAAATATATATATATATATATGTTTTTGTTCAACAAAATATATATATATATATATATATATATATATATATATATATATATATATATATATATATATATATATATATATATATATATATTTCTTTATATAAATATATATATATATATATATATATATATATATATATATATATATATATATATATATATATATATATATATATATATATATATTTTGTTGAACAAAAACAATACTAAACTTATTAATTTGTAAGTATTTAGAGAACGCTGTCGCGCAGTGCCTGAGTCTATAAACGTTAATATTGTGAGTGCGATTGCCGCTCAGGAGAATAAATTAATTATTATTTTCATTCTCATACTGTACATTTAATGTTTATAAAATTGAGCTAAATTGGGAAACGGAATGTCCTAAGACAAAAATAAGGCAAACGAGCGTATGAATCACCGCCTACGCCATCTAAGACCAGAGGAGCTATCCTGTCTATCCTACAATATTCCGCGAGAAACTAAAAGAAAAATTAATAAATATTTCATGCTCTAAATAATACAGAGAAAAGAAACCAAAATATTTTCGATGACTTTTCGCAGTTTCAATTGATTGTACAACCTTTGAACCTCATTATACATGAAGATTTAGCGGAAAGGCGAGCTAGGCGCTAAATTTGAATTTCCGTACCTGAATACGAGAGGGAGCTTCTATTTCTAACTTGTTATATACAAGCTTTAGCTTCGAGCTTTGCTTTAATAGAAAAGCTCGCTTTTTTTTTAAATTTGAAATGAAATTTATTTTTAAATATCATAAGACATTTATTTAAGTTATAATATTAACCCATTAAATATAATAAGGGTTCAATTTTAGGTATGGGGGAATATTTTTAAAATTATTTTTTGTGGACGTTGGACTATATATACCATGGTATATAATATACATATATATAATCTATATAAATTATATTTATTTTGTTGTCAGTTCAGTTAGGAATCTTGAGATGTCGTAATTCGGGCACAGTCTAGGTTTTCTCTGAGTCTAAACATGATACTTCAAGAAATCAATAAAATAAGAAACATTTTTTTAACTTTTCGTAGTACCTTTCACGGGGTAGAGTGACGTAGTGTTAATACACTCTGCTCCTGTTATATACGTTATCTTTAATTGATATATGATGACATTTATCTGTAAGATTTTGTAAAATATAAAAACTGGTTAACCATTATTCTAGTATGGTTTCTATGCACATTTTTTTTTTTACTTCTCTTTAAATCCTTTATATTTTCTTCGTCTGTATCAAGATAATAAATAAATGAAATGAACTAAATGTCGAGGTTGTCATGGCGCTGTGGAAAAGTGTCCGGTGGTTAAGGTGATAGGTTATGGGTTCACTAATCGGAGATCATCCGTGATATTTTGTGTTTCCACACAATATACCACAAAAAATCTTGAACATTGGTAAAAATAGTAACAAACAAACGTATAAACAAAACATTTTTTTTTATATATATACGAATGATATGTAAAAATGCCACCGTTCAGGCTACTTACATATTTTGAATCATCAAAAGGAGCGAATTATTCTGAATTGGAAATACGCTCAGTCCGCCTTTTGTGCAATCAATATTCAATGTTGGCAGTAGTGCTCGAAGAATTTAAACATCACTTTGAATTTCAAATGTATTGAGAAAAAATAAACGAATTTGCCTTTGGACGATTAATTTTAGTATATTTACTTTTACTTGACGCTTGTGTGGTTCAGTTGGGTCTATGTATTTCTAACTTATTTTTTTTTACGATCATTTTCTTATTTTCAGCGCTCATTTACTTCGTTTATGGGTGGGTGGACTGTGCTCTGCTGTTTACGCTGTTAAAAAATTGAGTTAGCACTGGTCGTAGTAATTTACATAGCATTTTGTCCTATAGAATATTACTTTGGGGCAATGCTGCAGGTATAGAATCTATATTCATAATTAAAAAAGAGCAGTTCGATCTATTGACAGCATGAACGCCCGGGATTTTTTGAGAGAAATTTATTAAATAAAACGGGTATTCTTACGGTTCCAGCACAGTACGTATACAATAATTTTTTGCTTATTCGAAAAAATAATCGTAATTGTTTAAAAAAAAACAGTGATCTGTTCACTCCCAGTTTTCGTTTCCAAAAAGTTACTAAATCTTTTTTTAGGGCATTATTTTTAAGACATTCCACTTGAACAAATTAAAGTAAGAGTTAAAAATATATTATTATACAAAACCTACCTACATATATTTATATGTAGTAGGCTAGAGTAGTAGTAGGGCATTCCTCGCATTTGCCTCAATCACCGTCCACATTTCGTTACCTATATTGTGTGTTAAGTATATTGCGTGTTAAGTATATTGCATGTTTAATATTAAATATTGAATATTTTCATGTCTTTGCTCTGGTGACAAGGCAAAGAGACCGCCACTCAACACGCAATGTTTCCAATTGGGTAAAAAGTGGGGTCCGGTACGAAGTGTCTTAACACTAGGTTTACTCTGTCACGTGCGGGATACAGCGTGAAGCTGAATTAATGAGAAGTGCGAAGTGCGAAGACAAAGCGAAAAAAGTAAAGCACCAG
This sequence comes from Eueides tales michaeli, assembly GCA_018249855.1. Taxonomy (NCBI): domain Eukaryota; kingdom Metazoa; phylum Arthropoda; class Insecta; order Lepidoptera; family Nymphalidae; genus Eueides; species Eueides tales. The sequence goes on from DWMZ01001225.1 coordinate 12,838, forward strand.
CTTATATATAAAAGAATTTTATATTAATAAGAATCAGAAGATGTTACACTAAAATTGTAAAAATATTTACGTAGCTAAATCCAGAAATATTTACAATTTTCCTGGCAAGTCATGAAGTGGGGAACAGGACGGGGTGTCCTAATACTAAATTCCCAAGTCTCCTCTGTCCACCCTGGGCGTTGGAAAAAAATTTCAGTTGGAAAAAATTTTTTTTTTTTTTGTGCGCTCATAACAAATTTTTCGGGCAAATCACACTATATAACTTTTTGATATTTTTAGCTTCACGCTGTACCCCTTTCAAAGTAGAGAAGGCTGAAAAATATAGAAAACCTAGTGTTAAGACACTGCAGTTTCCGCCGCTTTTAAGTGGCGAAACCAATTCCGCGGGATGTCTACAAAGAGAAAAATTTTAACAAAGATACTTAATTTTTTGATTTGAAAAGCTCTTATGACAACATTATTAAAAAATATTTATACTAAAGCTGTAAATAAATTTTAGTGGTGTCATCTATTTATTTTTCTGGTACCTAAATTATTTTAGCTGCCCTCTGTGATTTTCTAAAACACCACCACCATAAACAGCCCCACCTGTTGGTAGAAAAATATATCATATTATTTCTAAAGGTAATATATAGCTTATGAATATTTACTATAGATGTCACTATAATTTTTTAATTTTTACAATTATGTTTCAGTAAAATTTACGTCTCCGTTGTAACTTCTCTTTGTATAAGCATCACATGTAATTAATAATTATAATTTAAGCTGCAGTGCTCCAAATGTCTCACTATAAACGCGATCTCACTATAAATGTGGTATTTTAATTTTAATAGAATAAATTAGTGTTGCGTTAAGTTCTGCCACTAACATGATCTATATACTTGGTGAAAATGCAGTGACTCATATACTTTTCTCATTATGGCACATCGGTATTCGTCCCGGAAAAGAATAGACCATTTGTATCTCACCCAACAAGATTCTAAAAAATTGCAAATAAAACATGGTAGTCAATTATTTTTTGAAAACATTTTAATTTTTTTATGTAAATCAACTTATCATTCAAACTGTTCTTTTTTAAAGTGACAGTTTTTTTCGCATAAATTTTCAATATTTTATGAAAGTATTTTAAAGTGTAAAAGTGCCATTCAACATTTTATGTTATATGGTAATATGGAGGGTAGAGGTGAGGAGAACCATCTCAGTAAAAATTGGCCACTAAAATAAAACAAAAACAGCGCCACAAATTATTAGAGAAGGATACTAAATTAAAAAAGGAAAGGAAGACTTTCGCTTTATCACAGTGCGTTTTTAGGTCGATTTAAAAAAGTCTAAGTTCCTCTCATAATGGAATTGTAATTGTCTGTTTGTAACAGCTACATTCATATCATTCCCTGACATTGCTTTTTCAATTATTTCAACTTTTCTCTCATATAAGATGGTTCTCCTTACCTCTACTTGTATTAATATAACACAATTTGATGATATCCAAAAAAACATAAAACGAACAAGTGGCAAAGTCCAGAAATCAAAAGACATATGTACTAATAATGCCTTTGAATTCCACAATTAATGTTATTGATGACCGTCATAATTATAATAGAAAACATTATTCAATTTCGGAAAAGGAATAAAAACATTAAAATGCATTATTAGAAAAGATATAAAAAATATGATTTTAAATTATACCATTGAGGCCTGTCGTGGCGCAGTGGCACAAGCGTGTGAGTGTAACCGACAGATTCTAGGTTCGATCCCCAGTCGAGGAAATGAAATATTTTCAATTCAAATATTTAATGTTTCATTTCTTCGCTCTGGTAATAAGGCAAAACGCGGTGTTGAGTTTCGCCACTCAACATGCAATGCCTCAAATTCGGCGGAAAGTGGGGAACGAAAGTGGAACGGAGTGTCTTAACACTAGGTTCCCGGGACCCTGCCTTGTGCAGGATACACCGTGAAGCTAAAAAAATATATATATAACAATATCTCTTAGATATCAATATTTTATAACGAATAACTAAAGAGAGAGATTGTAGCAAAAAATATAAGATTAGACTCGAAATAATTTTGTGTACCTACTATATCATTTCAAGGCGTTCATCGAAATATCACTTTCAAATTGAAAATAATAACTTTTTTTATTTTAAGACACCTCCTGCCCTCTTAAATTAAACTATTTCATTAACTAATTTCGATTACTTTCTTGATGTAAATTTATCACTCTTAAGACAATATGTATATAATATAAAGTAAAATTTAGCAGTTTTGTCGTAAACGTCGTAGTTTTTATTTTGAGGAAAGCTTAAAAAAATAGACTTTCCTGAGGTAATCATAAATATGAATAAACATATGTTATGTAATTAAAAAAAAAATCGGTTGAAGAAAAATTGCTGTAAATCGATTCTTGTAACAAATCTGTAACTGATTATTATCCGTACATGGAAAATATATTAAAAAAATCTTATACGGAACGTTTATTCATCTAATATCCTAAAATAATGTTTTTGAATTTTTATCAACTTGTCTTAACTGTTTGTCTGTGCGTTTGTAAACGATAATCTCATAAATGGTTTATCAGATTTGAATGTAGTATTCACTATTGTATTCAGAAATTATTTCCTCAGCGTTTAGTGTTTGTAAATTGATTAGTTTCTAAAATAAGTTACGTTTATTTAAAATATTTAGTTATGCAAAATTGCTACAATTTTTGTTATAAATTTGGCAGATTTTTTTTTAATGTATAGATATTGTCTTAAAAGTAAAAATATTATAAGAACAAGAATATACTTGAGATCAGTAAATTAAATAGTGTAATTCAAGAGAAACAGCGGGCGAGTCTATGACTAGCTATAATATAGATGTTATATTTATTATAATAGATTTAAAATATAAAGACGATGATTTAGTAGTTGTAGGCAATGTGAAGACACGATACGGAAAGAGGGCACGAGAACTCGTACCAAAAATACACATTAATCAAAAATTCGTTGAAGGAGTTTCGTTTAAAAATTCAGAAAATCGTAAATAAGGTAAATTGAAATCTGTATCACAGGAAAGAAAACCATGTTAATTACTATTGTTTTAAGTCCATAACATAGAATAAATAAATTATACAATTACTTTTTGCGTTGTTTGTAACATTGAGCTTAAATCGCCTCAAACGCAGTAAAAATAGGGAAACGGAAGCGTATATGGAAACGGAATGTCTTTGAATGAAACACTAGGCTCCCAAGAATCGTCTTTATCATCTTATTTACAATTACCCTACAAACTAAATCCGATGGTTGTAGTTTGACTTCCACTTGACGGAATGAAATATTAAATATTTTCATTACCTTGCTCTGGTAGTGACAAATCACAGCGAAAAGTTTCAACACCCAATACGGCAGGGAGTAGTGAACGAACACTTAACCCTAGTTTCACTTGTTACGTCTGATTCCAGTGCTATATGCAGACTATATAGCATCAAGGTGAAAAAACCACCAAAAGCATTTTGACTAAGTGTTAAGTTAATGTTGGAGTGTGTCAAGTTAGAGCTTGGGTGGGTAGATTTAGAAAATTGTATACAGCAAATGTGCAAACACAAAATTTTTTTAATGTCGGCCATCGTCTTAGCCACATTTTACATGAAAATATTTTTGGTGAGATAGAATACTATATTATATATTTAAACACCAACAACACCACCTATCGAAAAATAGGTGAATTATAAAAAAATACATCGCCATCTATTGTTTAATCTACGAACTAGTTTTAACCAAAGGATTAGTAGCTTTTATATGCCAAAAGCTTTTTATTTGTTATTTAGTTAGTTCAACAGATGACACTACTTGATGGGAAGTTAAAGAATTATTTACGTTCTTCGAGACATGTGCAGTGATGAGTTTCATAACTGTAGTGTGTTGTCGGTGATGCTTTTCGCCTTTAGTTTCTTTACCTTCCTATTTAAAAGAAAAATGCATTATTTTTACTACACTTATTATTTATTATATTAATATGATTTAGATAATTGATTTAAAATTTAAGATTCTTTTTCTAGTAGAATATTCGATTCTGATAGACGCGCTTTACATATTTGTTATTTATTACCTTGTTATTTTTTTGTATATAAAGAAAAAAACAATTTTTTTTTAGCTTAAAGGTGTATTCTTCGCATAGCAGGGTAAGCAAAGGTTAAGACACTCCGTTTTCCAATAAATGTTCCCCACTTTCCCCTTCTTAAGAAATTTCTACTAACTAAATAAAACAGTATCTAAATTTAATATAACACTGTCAAGCAAAATATATTAAATCATCTACAAGACTATACGCACTAGAGCGTTATTAAAAATACATTAAGCTCTTC
>DWMZ01001226.1:0-17178 GCA_018249855.1 Eueides tales michaeli
AGAGGCGCCGGGGTCGGCGAGCGAAGCGAGCAGGCGGCGGAGGCAAACAAACCAAAAATATATATACATATATGTAAATTATATAGTATAGACGTAAAGATATGTCATTTAATAGCAAAGGCCAAGTGATACAAGCTTTATATTATGTTAGAAGCGGGATGTAAATCTTTGTTAGAACTATTGGGGAAATCCCCGCGGAGGTCGTTAACGATAGATAGCAGCTGTCATTCTTTTTGTGAATTTCGAGTTCGATATTTAAGGAAGATGGAAAATTTTTACTTTTTTAAAATTTTTCTTTTTATATAAAACTGAGCTGTGATTTTGTTAAAAGTGTTATTTTTATTGCCAATCGTGATACAATGTAAAAGAACTTTCCTCTGAATAATAGAGAAATAAAAAAATCACTCAAACTCAACGCGTTAAGCTTATTTCAGATCCTCTCTTTAATGTTAAATGTATTTATAAAATAAAAAATAAATTTGGATTTAAAACTCTACAAAGAAATAGTTTAATTATTTATTCTTTTTTTTTACATTACGTTGTATCCCATTTTGAACATGCTAAACAAAGACAACCTAGCATTAAGACACCCCGTTGGCAGTGGCATATATTTTATATTATTTTATCTGCCAGTTATTTCTATACAAAGTGTACTCTAGAGTTAGTCTCGTTAAGACACTCTGTTCCCCATTTACGAGAAAATGTGTGTTAAGTAGCGGAGTTTAACGTCGCACTCTGTCTTCTCACTAAAGCGAATAAATAAAATGAATTCATTCCCACTAGTCGGAATCAAACTTACTACCGCCATTCGAGCGCTATCTGCTAAAATTTATAAAATTGCAGGTACTTTGCATCCATTATGGATGACTGAGTCTGTTTGGTTAAGCGTAGTTATCTCAAGAACTAATGTTTTGAACTGAGCAATTATTATTTTGTATGATGAAAAAATAAATTTATCTGGAGTAATTAGAATGTGTCATACAGAATTCTTATGTATTTTAATTTGACCATGCAGACGAAGTCACAAATAAAAGCTAGTACATGATTTGATATTGTATTAAAATAAATGTTCCTATACAACACATAAACAAAATATCTTATATAATAACGATATCTACACAACTTTGTGTATCAGTCGCGATGTTAATAATGCCTTTGGGCCTTTCATTCCACTATAGATTCGTAGTACATAAGTATAAGAACAAAAATATTCAAACAACGCTCATCTAAGCCGGATATTGGGACAGTTCTCATTATGGAAGCTCCAAAAAATATTTCTAAATGTTAGCATTATTTGTTATTCACTTATTTATTTTTAATAAAAAGGGAAACAACCAATTTTTTGTTACAAAGAAGTTAAAAAGCACTTTGGTGGCATAGTTACAATGTGTTCTTGGGAAAGAGTTTCAGTTTCGATCAAGATAATAATTTGAAATTTAAATTGTTTTTAAAGATGATTTTCGCTTCGCCTCATTCCTAGTGAACCAAAGAGTATGGCAGACGCTCAGTCTCTACAAACCCCTTTCACTCCGGGATTCACATTTTATTCAAGAGCAGTGCTGCTGCGCTTATTATTATTAATCTCCTTAAACAATATTATCTCAACTAAAGAATAACATTCCAATAACATTTTAAAGCATAATTGTACTATATAATCATCGTATTCAGGGCATATGTTTGAAATAATAATTAATCAGTGATCATTGAAAAGCTTCTAAAAGCTCTATGAATATATTAAAATCAATGCAAAATCCTGTGATGAGTACCACCACTCAACACACAAAACCTCAAATTCAGCGGTAAGTAGGGAACGGAACGGAGTCTTAACACTAGGTTCCCACGTTCCCTCTGCCTACCTTACTATGTGCTGGATATAGTGTGAAGATAAAAAACAACACAGAAAGAGTTTGGCCCGTCTGTCCGTTTATCTGACAGTCTATCTCTCTGTATGCGTATGTATATGTGAGTGAATGAACCGATTTTAGTGTAGTTTTTTAAACGAACGCCTTGTTAATCACGATGTTTTTATGAAAATAGAACAAGTTAAATAACTTTAAGCATAGTGTCAAGATGATGTCGTGATATTTTGACGTTACACATACAAAACCTAATATATTTTAACATATTAAATGTTTTTATAATTTATTACATAATAAATATAATTAAACATACACGTAGACTTATAAGAAGTGGATAAGTGCAAAGTAGAGGAAAAAACACATATTGTATTAATTATTTTATAATGTTCCGTTATTTTACTTTACAAGACAAAGAGCGGCGTCTATTTTCGAAATTCAACACGCATGTCTCAAATATTGGACGATATGTGGTGAAAGGAGTGTCTCAACACTATGTTCCCTCTGCCTTCACGTTACTACTTGTCTATCAAGTACAAAAAATACTTAGTTTAAATTTGCTAATATTAGGAATAATGGCTATACAATTACAAAAACACTTACCTTTAAAGAAGGGTTAAAATTCTCGGCCATTTCATTTCACTGTCCTAATAATAAGTTCTAAATAGAATGACTTTATATTTTTATGCGGAATTAAGTTACGCCGCTTAATGTTATCCGCTTTAACTCCAATTGGAGGCGATCCCTGATGACTGGCGGCGTTCAACGCTGCTCTTTACATATAAGTTAGTAGTGTTATTTTAAAATATTTCAGTTTTTTAGCTTCTCACTTTATCCTGGCAATGGGAAGTTATTGTTAAGGCAGTAAGTAGTTGCCATTCCCCCATTTTCCACTGAATTTGAAACATTTGCGGGTTGAGTGATGAAATAGATCGCTTCGCTTTAGCTTGTTACCAGAAGGAAACAAATGAAAACATTAAGTATTTGCACGAGTGGGGATCGAACCCACAACCTGTCGTGCTTACAGTGGAACGCTTGCGCCACGAAAGGTCTTAAAATATTATAGATTTTCTTAATGATTTCGCTATAAACCACGACAAAAGTAATTTATAACAAATATTCTATGAAACAAAAGGAGGTAATATAATAAAGCCGCTATAAATGAGATACTCTTTAGAATATTATTATTAATTTCTACTCTATATATATTTGATAATGTTCACAAACTTTTCAGACGATCCTCCATCTTGAAAAATATATTAGACTGTATTGTATACTGTGTATTAATTAGTTCTTTTTGATTTTACATACGGATCACTGATTATTAACGCCGCGGTCGTGGGCTCAATCAGAGGATACGAAATATTAAAGACTAAATGCGGTGTTTAGCTCCGCCATTTAACATGCGATAACTCCAAAATTCGGAGGAATGTCTGTTACTGAGTTGGAGTATTTAAACATTAGGTTCCCAGGTTCCCTCTGCCAACCCTTTACTTGTATGTCATCGACGTTATTCAAATGCATGTATATTTTACTTTTCTGACGAAATCTACATTAAACAGCTGGATTATAACTATATGTTACTTTGTGGCTTTTCGCTGTAACCGAGCCAAAATGTATTCATTTCTATTTAATATTAATTTATTTTGACTGTATCGATATTTTACATCCTATACACACTTTAACCTCTAAACTACCATACCAAAGTACAATTATTTCTGTCCAGTATCTTTGTATGATTCACGAACAAACTAAAACAGACAAAAAAAATCTACTGAGTAGTTTTTTTCATAGTATTATATCTATGTATTAAAGGATTTAAGTAATATAAATATACATCTTTCATGTAACATCTACACAGGGGTTAATCCCATTGGTTCAGCACTTTTGTAAAAAAAATTACAAAACTGTATGTAAAACCTTTTCTTTTCTTCAGTTAATCTTACCATATTTTCTAAAATTCAATTTCAACCAAATTTATCGTATAACTTAACATTTTAGTAGAAGCAACTCGCATATTTTTGTCATCATCCTCAGAAAATGCCATTTCTTTACCACTTGGAAATTGGAATACTCACTTGTTCGAGATAACATCTTTTCCTTTTATAAAACTCGACGTAAACTGAATTACTTGGGTTATAAAACGTTTCAACTGATTTAGTTTTAGACTTTAAAATGTATCTCAGCTTCACACTGTACCCCGCACGTGGTAGGGGACGCAGAGGGAACTTGGGAACCGAATGTTAAGACACTCCGTTCAGTTCCCCACTTTCCGCGCATTGCGTGTCGAGTTTAAAAAGTATCGCTCGAACATTTTTGAAATAAATATAAATGTAAGCCTTATTTAGGAAATCATAATCATCAGGTTGTGGGTTCAATCCCTACTCGAAAAAACGAAATATTTAATATATCTTCCTACATATCGCGTTCCTTCGCTCTGGTAACAAGGCAAAGCGTGTGGTTGAGTTCGCCATTCCATTCGAAATGCCTCAAGTTTGGCGGAAAGAGAGGATCGGAACGGAGTGTCTTACCACTAGTCTCTCAAGTTTCTTCTGACTACCCAGTCATAAGCCGGATACAGTGTGTAAGCTGTACAAGCTGTAACTTTAACGTGACCATATTTTATTTCATTTCAAAATGTCAAAAAAATAGACATCTGCGTAAAGTATGTGTACTTATGTAAATTTAAAGTATTTTATTGTGGTATGTACTTTATATACATATTTATATGGCTCCATATAATATTTTTGTTAACATTTTCATCATTTCATTGTTTTTTAGTTGCGGCTAGCAATGCATTTTGGGCACTCTTAAAATATGTTTAGGCGATATTTTTTGATGTGTTCATTTTTTATACATGTGGTTAGCAAAGTGTTAATATACTTTCCATTAGAAAAATAATCATGAAAAGCACTCGTGAAACATATTTGTTTTATTTACTTATCTTTTTTATGAAATAGACAAGGCAAACAAGTACGGGTCACCTGCTGGTGAGTGATCACCGCCGCCCACGGCCCCGCGTAGCCAGAGGAGCTACAGGTGCGTCGCCGGAATTGAATTACCAACCAAATTCAATTCACATCCTAATTTATTTTCGACTGACCAACATATTCACGCCATGTCGAAAACAGGACATAATTACGTTCCGGCGTTGTCTTTGGGGACACCGGGATATGTCGAATCTCACTAAAATGAATATTTAACTGCAACGAACGACGAACTAATATATTGCCTCCTAACTGAATAAAAATGAAAATAGATGAAATATTAAAAATATAGCTACTCGCTAGAGTCTAAGTACTTTAAGAAAAAAACGTTTAAGCAATAATGAAACCTGAATAACTTTCTAATTACCTAAAGATTTAATGTAAACATTCAAATTGATATCTAAAATAATTCATAGTAAACACATAAAAACAAATAAAGACTTAGGCTTATCTTTATTTATTTATATTTTATTGACATTTGCAAGGTTGTGATAAATGGATTGATGTAAACACATTATCCACCTTTATGTCGCGTAATCAAGTAAATCGGGAGAATGTGAAACTTAAATTAAATAAGTAAAATACTATTTGGCGCGTCGCCTGCCTCTTTATAACCAACACACACAAATTGACAACTAGAATAATTAACAATAAACACCGCACAGATACAAAAAGGGCGGGAAAAATAAAAACTTAGTCAGAAATACAAACAGCCACAAATACTTCTGTGTAACTTTAAATAAGATAAGAGTCGAACAAAAGAATGAAAAGCTTCTACACCCAAGCGTTATCGTCCACAATTCGGATTTATAAAGCAAAGTTTCGCCTCCAAATTTTTTTACGATAAAACTTCCGCCGCTCTGTCCCAGTATTGATACCGCTACTTTACACTTTTGATGAAGGACGCAAGAAGTATTGTTATATATAATATAAAAGAATATGCCTTTCTTTTATTGTTTTATTTTTTTTGTTCCGTATATACTTAAATAGTAGTGTAAAAGAATGACAGATGCTCTACCTATATAAATATGACATTGCGTGTCTCTTACAAGTTTATGTCACTCTCAGTCATCTTCACGCTGTATGCGTATATGTATTTCTTAATATTAAGCTTATTTGCTTGCATCCGTAGCGTAGCACTAAGGTTTTTCTTTCCAGTTATTTTGTACTGGTATCGAATAATAAGACTAAAGTCTAAACTAATATTTAACGTGACTTGCTTTCTTAACTTAGTTTTATATTCACAAACTTCTCAAAGATGTGATAACAAGATCTATAGGATAAAGTTTAATCAAATACTTATTTAATTATATTTCTCTTTCTTATATAGAGAAACAGAAAAAAAATAATTAAAATAAGATTACGCTCGTTAAGTTACATCCTTTAACATGTAATGTCTTGAAAAATTGTTGAAAAGTAGGGAATGAAGTTTACGCGCGAAGCATACAGGTGCTTCTCTTGAAATAATGGGAAAGTAAGAAGAACTACCCACATATGGCTCGAACATAAACTATAAAAGCTATTACACAATATTGTGACACTTTTATACTCTATCTTCATAAAATCTATTGCACTTCCTTCAGAAGTAACATTAGCTATTAGCTATAAGCCACATTGTTTAACGTAAAATTACTATACAATGTAGTAAGTATAAAGAATTATATACTCACAATCTTATACAATGACATGTGCTTGGTAATATGTTGAATATTACTTACTTATTTTCACGCTGTATCCCTAGCGAGGTAGCCAGAGAGAACAAAGCGCCAAACGCTACGTCCTCGGCATACCTCTTCCGCCTCGTCCACTGTCATCAACCTCTTCATACATGCCGTCCGGCGGGTCCTTGTGCTTGTATGTATCGTAGATACTGTGTCTTCCAAGGTCAAATGAGGTCTCCTCCTACCTTTCTTACCACTCTCTGTTCCATGACGAATATCGATTTTTATTATCAGAGTTTTAGTAAAGCTTGCAGGTTTAAGTGAATTGAAGTCAAGCTGTTCTTCTTGCTGATCTTTACATCGTATAGGAACATTTATACATGTATGTATTTATGTAAACTGATGAACACATTACGCTCCTTTGTATTGCGTCATATAATGAAAATAATAAGAATGAAATAACTTGATACTGAGTTTTCTCTGTCTAACCTACTATACCTCATAAGCATTAAATATTTAAACTGCTTTCATCAAAATGTCTTCTTAATGTATACTAATTTTTATAGACTTCTCTCGCATATAAAAGTACAGGGAGAAGTAACCTTGTATTGAGGTATCGCCAAATTTGTTGTGAATTGCAGAATTAAACAACACGCTTTATTTTGCTTCCAGAGTAGAGAAATAAAAATAATAGAAATAAAAATAATTATCAGTTTTACATTGTATCCCGCACATGACGTGGTTAGGCAAAGGCAATAAGGAAACCTAGTGTTAAAGCACTCCGTATCGTTTCCCACTTTCAGCCGAATTTGAGGCGTTGCGTGTTGAATGGTGGGGATCATCAAATAATGGGTATAAAATATTTTGTAAGATTTTTTTTTATGAATAACTTATTTTTTAACCAAATATGCATTTAAACCTATAATCTTCAAATTTACAGCCAGAAGTTATGCTTAATATGATATATACCTTGTTTATCGAAAATCTAATTTTGTGTAATTTATTGCCTACTATCACTTGCTAATCTATACAGCTATGTCAGTAAGTCTTGTTTTCTATCAGATAACCTCTTTACAAGTTTTATGCTTAGCATGAACGATTAATTCGACGTTTCGACATCAACGACTCTTAGCTTTGTAGATCATAACGAATGATCGCATTCTCGGTAGATTAAATCATTTTGAAATTATCTGTAAAATAAATAAAACTATTATAAAATAAAGATTATATATAAATCTGAATTGAAATGTTATGAAACTTCACATTTTAAATGTTATGAAATTTATTTTTTTATACGTAATTACACCTGAGGCCCTGAGGATTGTCGTGGCGCAGGGGCACAAGCGTGACAGGTTCGATCTCCATTCGATTAAATTAAATATTTATTTATTTTGAAATTAAATATATATTTTCATTCCTTCACTCTGGTAACAAGGCAAAGCGCGGCGTTGATTTCGCGCCACTCAACACAGTGCCTCGAATTTGGCGGAAAGTTGGGAACGGAAATGGAACAGAGTTTCTCAACACTAGGTTTCTATGGTCTCTCTATCTTTTTATATATTTATTATATATTCATGTCCAAAATATGTTTAAAAATACTATAAAACTGAAAGGTCTATTTGCAGACCCAACCCACAACCTATCACGTACGTAGTCGCACACTTGGCCCTAACTAAAATAATATATATTTTTTTTCTCTAAACTAAATCAGTCGGAGCGTTCTACAACATAAGTAATTCAGTTTACGTTGAGTTTTATAAAAGGAAAAGATGTTATCTCAAGTAAGTGGGTATTTCGAGGTGTAAAGAAAAATAGGGCCTTCAAAGAACGATACCTGAATGAGTATGCAAAATTTGGAATGTGGAAGGAAATGCCTCAGGGGACAAGCGTGTGACTGGAATCGCGATAGGTCGTGGGTTCGATGCCCGCTCGAGAGAATTAAATATTTAATATTTTCATATTAAATTTTTAATGTTTTCATTTTTCACTCGGTAACAGGGCAAAGCGCGGCGTTTCAAAATTTAGGTAGAAGTACGAATGTAGGTAATTAATTGAAAGATTTTTTAAGGCAATTTATTTTTGTAATACTTTTTTGCACGTTTAGAATTATAATAGTGTAATTTAGTTTTTAAAAATAAGTAAACCGTGTATTGCGACTTTAGTTATTTTTCATCAACTTCCCGCTGTATCCCGCACATGTTAGAGTACGCAGAGGGAATTTGGGAACCTACTTTTAAGACACTACGTTCCCATTAAAACTTCCTTTCTCTAAAGCATTGTGTGTTGAACGGTGGAACTCAACGCCTCGTTACCACAGAAGACATATTAAATGTCTCATTTATATAAGTAGGAATCAAACCCACGACCCGTCACATGCTTGTACCCACTTGTACCCACGCCCCATCGCAGATCTCAGTTATAAACTGCGTTCCAGTTATATATACGGAATGCTAAATTTACTATTCAGTTTAAAAATGCTATAATTAACCTAACCATATATAATTGAAGTTTGTTAACTTTCCCAAAAGAACCACAACCGCGCAGTCAGCGGGGAGCGCCCGCAATAATTTCCAATAGAAAAGTTTTGAAATTTCCAATGTTTTTCTTCAAACCGAACGAAATTTTTAACTTCATTCGCGTCACAACGGAGTAGAGGGGCTTTGGATCACTGAATATAGCGCTAGTCGATGCTATGATAGGCTTTTTTCTCAGCTTCACGCAGTATCCCGCACATGGCAGGGTAGGCAAACGGAACTTGGGAACCTAGTGTCATGATATACCGTTTTCACTTTCAGCAGAATTAGAAGTATTGCGTGTTGAGAGTGGCAAGGGGAGAACGGGAGAGAGTATGTAGTGTTTAGGCTTCTTCTGCCTACCTTGCCATGTGCAGGGTACATCGTGAAAGTAAAGCATTGAGTGACGAAAACGAAAACGATAGACTATCCAATAATACAAGAACTTTTCAATTTGTTCCTGAGATTAGTGCGTTCAACCAAACAAACTAAAAATACATATACATATATGTAAATTATATAGAATAGATGTAAAAATATGCCATTTAATAGCAAAGGCCAAGTGATACAAGCTTTATATTATAATAGAAGCGGGATGTAAATCTTTGTTAGAACTATTGGGGAAATCCCCGCGGAGGTCGTTAACGATAGATAGCAGCTGTCATTCTTTTTGTGAATTGCGAGTTCGATATTTAAAGAAGATGGAAAATTTTAACTTTTTTTTTAAATAAAACTGAGCTGTGATTTTATTAAAAGTGTTATTTTTATTGCCAATCGTGCAATTTAAAAGAATTTTCCTCTAAATAATAGAGATAAATCCACTAATTCTACGCGTTAAGTTCATTTCGGATCCTCTTTTTCATTTTAAATGTATTTATAAAAGAGCACATAAATTTGGATCTACAAAGAAATCCAATCTAAAAAGAATAAATAATTAAGCTATATTTATTCTTTGCGCTGTATCTCATTTTCATCAGTCTAAACAGATGCAACCTAGGATTAAGACATTCAGTTCCCAACGCGCTGAGTTTTTTCTCGCTACCAGAGCGAGCTCATAATAATTATTCATCCAAAAATTATTTCTTTTAATATGAGATTTTAAAAGCAATACAAGTGTTTTTTTTTTGCTTGGGGATCCCACGACCTGTCACGTTAACAGTCACACGCTTGTACCATTGCGCTACCAATAGTATAGTATTTTATATTACTTTATCTGCCAGTTATTTCTAAATAGAAGTGTCCTCTAAAGTTCCATAAATATAATATTGTATAGTCGACAATTGTTTCACAACTTCACTTTAGTCATTGTAAAATTGACAGTGTTTTCAAGCTGTCTGACGTTTAGTTAGTATAGACGACGATTGAGATGACTCTAATGAAGTCTAATAATTATTAATATATATAGTGACACAGCTTTACGCTGTATCCAGCACATGGCTAAGTAGGTACGGGGAACTTGGGTCTACACCTAGTGTTGACATTCCGTTCCTCACTTTCCGCTGAATTTGAGGCATTGCGTGTTGAGTGGCTGAATTGAACGCCGCGCTTTGCCTTATTACCAGAGCGAAGATTTCCTCGACTGGGGATCGAAACCAGAACCTATTGGTTATAGTCACTCGCTCGTGTGACCTGATGAGGTTGGCTGGTAGAAAATGTTTTTCAGCGTTAAGTCCTGGTTTTGTGCAAGTTTGTTAGTTGTAAATTGTGCAGCCAGTGGCTTAGCGTGTTGCGGATTTCATTCCTATTCGGGAGTTATCTCACTAGTAACAAGACAAACAGCAGCTTTCCTATGACGGATTCCGCTTCTCAATACGCAACGTTTTCAACAATCAGGGTAAGTGGTAATCGGAATGTCTTAATAAACCTTGCTATATGTGAGACACAGTGAGAAATTAAAAAATTATACATAGTTTTACGTTTCTTTGTTCATAGGGATTCAAGTCAATATAATAAAAAACTTTTCATTTAAAGAAAAAAAACTTTAATTTTCAACTTAAATAACATTAATCAATATTGATTCTATTTCATTTTATCGTCGAATTGGAAATATTTTATAAACCACGGACACAATATTGGTAAGCAAGCGATTATGCCGCTTATTACGAATGGAAAACAAAATATGCAGAGTTGACATAAACACATTTATTTTTTTATTTTTTTATGGCTCCTCTCATACTTAACTTTTTTAAATACAAGTTATTAAAAAAAATATACTGTCAAGTCAGTGTACACTGTGGTATGGACTTACTGGCTTCTTTGGGCTTACGTATTCTTCTGGGAATTGTAAAAATGAAGGATTAAATAAAAAAATATAGCTTTACGCTGCATCCCGCACACAGCAGTTTAGACAGAGAGATTCTGGGAACCTAATTTAGGATTAGGGTTAAGACACTCCGTTTCCATTATGACTTCCTTTTGTCCGCTCTCTGCCAAATTCTTGAGTCATTGCGTGTTGCCAGAGCAGGGAAATAAAAATATATAATACTAGCGACAGGACGCTTCACCCGCTTGGTTACAAGTTTTCAACATTAGCGCGTTCAAATACACAAACAAACTGACAAAAATTTAAAAAGTTAAGGACTATTTTAAGACATACAATATTAACAAACGTCCCTTATAAGATGATTTTTTAATATATCCTGTATATATTATTGATTGTTTATCTGACAAGGTTCTACTACATATCGATGATTAAATAAAAAATACAATAAAAAGAAAGCATAGAGTATCTAGTGTCGAGACACTCCGCTCTCCAATTTCCACCCGATCTTGAGACATTACGGGTTGATGGCAATCAACTTTGTCTTGGTCTACTTGATAGGTCTGATGAAATCCATTGCGCCACAACGGTTTTGATACCCTTTTTTTAGTCAGTTTTGACTATACATAGTAAAGTGTGAAGTAAGTGTAATTTCATTACACTTTACATATTTGCTTATCATTAGTTTTATCACCTATAACAGCTATAACAGCTTCTGCTAAATAAGTCCTAATGAGAATGGATGACTTAGTGGTCAGAGCACTTGTAGGGATTTCAAGAGGTGCGGGTTCAAATCAAATTTTGTTAAAACTTTTATACGTTTTCTAAATCAGTGTCACCCTAAATGTATATAATACTTTAAAAATAATAATTAAAATAATAGTTAAAATAATTATTGGAGTTAAAAAATTACATAGAAATTTTCCTTATTAATTCCGAGGTCACAATGGCGAGACGGTTGTCAATTCAATCTTCACTCGAAGGAGTGATAAGAATATATATTTTTTTTTCTTTCCCGTTCTACAAAATAAACCGCGGCGTTGAGTTCCGCCATCCAACAAGCAACGTCACAAATATTGCACTGCTAGGTTAACAATTGTTAACATTAAGTCAACACTATATGCGGGATACAGCGTGAAACTCTTCTTTCTTCACTTATAAGGTGCTTCATCCTCGTCCTTCACTATACGGTCCATACAACAATCAAAACAGGGTATGCAGGAAACAAACGGACTAACTAATAAAGGTAAAATGTATACCGAAAGACACATTTGCGTGTTTTTTGTTTTAAATTAATATTATTTTATATAATTTCACGTGAATTTTGAATCTTTTTTTGGCATATTTCTTCTGTCAATACCTTCTGTCAATCTTTTGTTCTGTCAATTTTGGTTCTGTTATGTGTCATAGTGTTTTTTTGACGTTTGTGTTACGATGATTTTATTCTTGAAGTTTCTAATTATGTTAATATTAATTTTGTTTACTGAATATTTTTCTGTTCTCTCTTATTTTTTGTATGTATATATTTGTAATAATTCATAAATATATCTTTATGTATGATTAAAATTATTTGAGAGATTTATTTATATTATATATTAATTTAAATACTAGCTTTTGGTTGCGGCTCCGCATCCTAATGGAAATAATTAAATAATATATAACGATAACTTTTGTTGTTATATGGTCTATCTCACACATAATTCTTGTCAATTCAAACCAGAAGGTTCTCAGATTTATAATAAAATACGTGTCTTTATAATATTTGCATACAGTTCAAATTCGACCTTCGTAAGAACGTATCTGAATTTCGTAAAAAACTCAAATGGCTCCCAATTTGATTTCGCACGGAATACTCACTTTTTTTCCGTTGTACAAAGTTCTCTTTTCTCCACGTTCCCCTTCATATCTTTAAAAAAAACGATTTAATTTTTGATGTGATTCACATTGTATCATCACCAGTGTGGAATAACATTTTAAAATTAGTAAAAATATCTGTTCCTTTCTCTTACTTATGTTCTCTTTGGGTAGATAACCTAAAGGTTGCCTGGATCACTCTCTTAGCGATAAGGCTGAATAATGTACTGTCCTAAATTTTATTACATATAATTATGTTGTATATTTCTGGTGTATAATATACAGTATTTTGATTTGTATTGTAATTAAAAATATATATGAGTACACTACTACTACTACGTGCCAGGTCCAGCTAAGGTCACTGCTCTTATATTTTGTAACTGTGAATTCTTCTAAAATATCCAATTTCCTGACATGTCGTTTAATATATTAATATATTATATAAAACGCACCACGTATCTGACACATTTATTTGTATAAGCAATAATACTGCGTAGCTTAACATTATTTTGAAAATAATCCTGTATTTTTTTGTAATTTATAAAGCGTAGTATACAGACATATATGCTTTTTTAGAACTTTTAAGTAAAGGTGACCACTTCTGTCATTGCTGCACGGAAGTTCACCAGGTTTGTTAATATTTTTAATTTTTTTCTCCACTTCTATAAATCTTATCGGCATGTAATGCATATAGGCTTCCTCGACTTTTTTTCCAGAAATTTCCAGATGTTTGTTGGTCTATTAAAAAAATAATTGTATTTATTGTTTTTTTTTTAAATAAACGAACGAAGAACAAACGAACTTTAGCATGCATATGAACCCCCAATCATTTCTACGCCTATATAAAAATATAGTAAACAAAACACACTAACGTATTTAATTATGTTAGAAAACAACCATTTGCCTAAAAAAGGCAAATAAAAAAATACCTACAAAAATTTTGCACTGTATCGCACTACGATTGTACGTGCAAGTACAAATTTTCATATTGTCAACAAATTAATTGGCTCGGGCTAGATTGAAATAACGTTCGATATTGAATTTCACAATTTATTCTGTAGTACTTTTAAATAGACAGAAAATTAAAATTTGTTCATATTTAAGTCTACAATAGTATATAGAGGCTCTGTGTCTGTAAACGCGATAGGATGCAGGTTCGATCCCTACTTGAGGTAATAAAATGGTTTATATTTTCAATTTTGTTTCTCTGGTACCGATGAGAAGCGAGACGTTGCTTCACCACTGAGTACACAATGCATCAAGCGGAAAGAGGAGGGAATGGAAGCGCATTGATGAGAGCGCAGTGTCTTAACACTAGGTTCTCTCTGCCTACCAGCGAAAAACAGTGTGAGGCCAAAAATAATAATAATAATAATTTATAGCAAATATATTTTTAAAAAGTAAGTATAGTAGTTGTTATAAAACTTTTATTAGTTTCACTCTGTATATCACATATAAGGTTACGCAAATCAAATGTACTTCGTCACCAGAACATGACAATATAAATAAATATTTATATTTATTATATAAATAAATAATTATACATAGAATATGTCAAAATAAACTGATTTTAGTGATTAATGCTCTTTCTTTTTTAAACTCACTCACTCACGCTAAATCCCGCTCATCGCAGGGTAGGCAGAGGAAACTTGGGAACCTACTGTTAAGACACTCCGTTCCACTGCCGTTTCCCACTTTCCGCCAAATATTGAGGCATTGCATGTTGAGTGGCGGAACTCAACGCCGCGTTTTTACATTGCCTTGTACCCAAGGCGAAGAAATGAAATACGAATTATTTAAATTAAAAATATAAAATATTTCATTTCCTCGAGTGGGGATCGAACCCACAACCAGTCGGTTACAGTCACACGTTTGTTTCGTTTTGAGCAGGTATAAGGAACCTTCTATTCAAAAACGTTTCCCTTTCCACTTTTCACCCAAATTCCATAATCATTTATCAATTAAGAATAAAATCTACCATGGCATGTTATCAGTCATTAGACAGAGCCTGTCGCAGCGCAGGAACATAAGCGTGCGACTAATTAAGTATTTTCCTTTCTTCGCTTTGGTAACGAATCAAAGCGCGGCGTTTAGTTCCGTCACTGAACTCAATGCCTCCTAAATACAGTGGATAGTAGAGATCAAAAGTATCTTAATGGGAACAGAGTGTTTTAACACAACGTTACCACGTTCCCTCTGCCTAACCTGTTACGTGCGGTACACAAAGTTCATATGCTTTATACTACTGAGCCACAACGGTTTCAGGAATACATATTAAATAATTGTATAATAAACTTTTAAATTTATCCCGCCTAAGTTGCCTCGTTAGGCACTGTCCTTTATTTTAATGCTATAGATGTTCTAGCGGGAGTCGTTAGTCCTGAAAATTAGTAATAATAGCTACAACACCAAAATTACTATGTAACTTTTAATATTTTCTTTATTTATCTATGATTATCAGTAAAGATATGTTTTTATACGAGATTCTGATATAATTCACATAAAAAAGCTCTGGTAACAATATAACGCAGTGTAGAATTCCGTTACTCAACGCACGTCTCTAAGTATTAGGTGGAAAGCTCGACGTTTTCCCAAACTCGACTTTTAGGATTTTATATTTTTTTTTAGTTACATACTTGGGAACCTACTGTCCCATATATAGCTAGGTAGTCAGAGGGAACCTGAGAGCGTATTAGTAAGACGCTCCATATCCTTTTCGGTGAATTCTGTAAGCATTGCGCTTTTAGCGAAATTAAATATAGCAATTTAATTCGTTACCAGAGGGACGAAACAAAATTAAAATCTTTAGCCTCTTTATGTATCCCGCACATGCCTGGGTAGGAGGAGGGAACTTGGGAACCTAGTGTCGACGTTTCCTGCCAAAGTTGCGGAATTCAACGCCGCGCTTTGCCTTGTCATAAGAGCAAAGAAATTAAATCAATAAGTATATAATTTTAAAATATTAAATATTTCATTTCCCCGAGTGGGGATCGAATCCACAACATATCACGTTTGTATTCACATGCTTGTGCCACTGTGCCACGACAGGCCTCAAGATTGTATTAAATATTTCCAATTTTATTTCTTCAGAGGGGAATCAAACCCACTATATTTTTTGGCGCATTTACAGCCAGGACTCTACTCTACTGAATTACAATGTCTACAAAATATAATATTTTCAAAATAAAACTTATACCACACGAGCGAAGTTGAATTTACTTGTTAGTGGCAGAGGTGTACGAAATTCCACGTATAATGTACTAAAACTTTATCTTGCCTAAATGAGGGTACTGAAACTGTAAACTAGCTGAAGTAGTGCAGTTGGAACGTGCTTAAGTATATATTTGTTTGGCAGCTTCACGCTGTAGCCCGCACAAAGCAGTATACTGCTTAGCAGCTTCACGCCGTATCCCGCATAAAGCAAGATAGACAGAGGGAACTTAGTGTTAAGACACTCTTTTCCCAATACGTCATAATTTTTGAACGATTGTTTGTTTAATAGCATAACTTAAACTTGTTTTTTTAGAAGAGTCAGAAAATGAAAATAATTTAATGCGTCGAGTGGGAATTTAAAGCATAACTGTCGTTTACAGTCTGAAGCTGTACCGCTACACCGTGACAGCCTCAAGTATATGTGATGGTAGTGAATGCAAATCCCGATTTGTTATATAAGGGAAATTGTGGTGGTTGTGGGTTCAATTCCCTACTGAGAAAATAGTATAATAATTATTTTTCTTTGAATTCTAAGTTTATACTAAGTTGTCTCCTCTGTTATATAGCGCGAGGCTAAGAATATTTGTAAAATTAAGATGTTGAGTCACTTACTTGGACTGATGCTGTATCCTGCACATAGCAGGGGAGGCAGAGGGAACTTGGGAACCTAGTATTAAAACATTTTGTTCCGTTTCTTACTTTACGTTAATTTGAGGAGAGAAAGGAGGTGAAAATATAAAATTCATTTGATCAATATATATATATATATATATATATATATATATATATATATATATATATATATATATATATATATATATATATATATATATA
>DWMZ01001227.1:0-17173 GCA_018249855.1 Eueides tales michaeli
TGTAAAGATGAAAAGGTATTGTGATTAAATTGGTCAGGGTATTAATAAATATTGAGAAAAGTAATGGAGATAATACTCCTCCCTGTGGTACTCCTGCTTTAAGGTAACAAGGATTTGAAAATTTATTTTGGTAACGATTTATTATGGTAAAGATTTGCACCATAAAAAAATTGTTTGTAAATTACGATTAATTCGTTCAATAGCTTTTGGAACTTCTTCAATATGTGCCGATACATACATTTGCAGGTCATCAGTGTAAAGATGAAAAGGTATTGTGATTAAATTGGTCAGGGTATTAATAAATATTGAGAAAAGTAATGGAGATAATACTCCTCCCTGTGGTACTCCTGCTTTAAGGTAACAAGGATTTGAAAATTTATTATGGTAACGAACATTTTGCTTACGATTATGTAGATAAGAGTGAAACCATTTGGCAACGTCAGTAGAAAAATTTAGTTGTTCTAAAGTAGCAAGCAAAATGTCAAAGTCTACGTTTATATTAGTATAAACATATATAGTATTGAACGCATTGGAGAAGTCGAGCAGAACTAAGACAGTAATCTACTTGTTATCTATTCCAAAGCGAATGTCGTCACATACTTTAATTAACGCAGTGGTAGTGCTGTGCCCAGCGCGAAATCCCGACTGATATATACTCAATTGGTCATTTTTAGCTATAAATTGAGAAATTTGGTGATGAATAATACGCTCAAGAACTTTTGAAAGAAAAGGAAGGATAGAAATAGGACGGAAGTGTGATGAGGGATTAGAAATTTTGGGAACAGGGATAACGATCGCAGCTCGCCATGCATTGGGAAATGAACTAGACGATAAGGAAAAATTAAATATGTGGCAAAGGACTGGAAGTATAGTATCAAGGGATAGTAATAGCATCTTACGACTGATGCCATCACCCCCTATGGCATCTGAGTGAATAACTTTAATGTTACTTATAATATCGTTAGCTGTGACTTTCGCAAATTTAAAATCATATTTATTTATATACATTTTATTGTACACCACA
The DNA here is from genome assembly GCA_018249855.1 of Eueides tales michaeli. NCBI lineage: Eukaryota > Metazoa > Arthropoda > Insecta > Lepidoptera > Nymphalidae > Eueides > Eueides tales. Next base: position 1,025 of record DWMZ01001227.1, read on the forward strand.
AATTAAAATACAAAAACTAATATTAAAATTAAAAATGTTTTTACATTTTGTGAAGCACAAAATGCGGTCTTATCGCTAATTAGCGATTTCTTCCAGACAACCTTTGGGTTAGGACATATAAAACCAAAATAAATAAATAGTGAGTGGTGCAAATATACATACTTACTAACACTATACATAAACATAATACACAAATAAATATAAAATAGTTAAATACATCTCTCTTATAGAATATTTTATATTTTTACTTCTTCTTGTATCTGATAACAAGACAGGGCGCGGTGTTAAGTTATGCAACCAATCACGCAATGCTACAAATTCGGTGAAAAGTGTGGAATGGAACGGAGTGTCTTAACTTATAACTGTTAAGACACTCCGTTCCATTCCACACTTTTGTTTTGTTTGTTCCGTCTTCATGCCCATGTGCGGAATACTTCCATAATTCGCTTTTTTATAAATAAAAGTACTTTTGATTTATGTTGATTTACCGTACATTTAGGATTAATAATGGACCTGTTGACTAAAATACGGCAAAGTAAAGAACGTTATCTATATACGATTTTGCTGTATTCTAATTATTTATTATAATTTACTATTGTTTTTTTTGTAGCTTCACGCTATATCCCGCACAAAGCATAATAAGCCATTTGCGGGCTACAGCGTGAAGCTGAAAATGTATATAAAATATACATATATACAAAAGTTAACACTCAAAGAAGACGTAGTTACGCCTATGTCTATAAATTATACAATATAGATAATAGTAATTGCCTCACGTTTATTTGGTTTGTTTGACGAGTCAGTGGTACTGGCAGTTATTTTTTCATCTTCACGCTGTATCCCACACATGCCAGGGTAGGCAGAGGGCTTGGGAACCTAGTGTTTAGACACTACGTTCCACTAAGTAAAGTTTGTATAGAAGTATTAATAATATTATTTCTATGTAGTGCTTTTGGATATTATTTAATATGAAACAATGAATAAGCTGTTTTCTGTGTCATTATTTGTATATATCTCAGTTTACATAAGTAAATTGCTATATTTTTTGTTTAAGTATGATATTGTTATTTTTTTACCATTCAATTATATAATTTTACTTATATGTCATACTATATTTTATGTAAAATATGTCGTGGCGCAGTGGCACTATCCTGTAAACGCAATAGCTTGTGGGTTTACCACGACAGCCTCAGTCGTTGTTAGTAAATACTAGCCATCCGCCCGATACTGTCTTAAAAGTGATAACTTTCTTGTTCCAATAAAATTATCACTTTTAAGACAATATCTATACATTGATGAAAACTAAAATGTCGACTACCATTTTGTAGGAACTTTGTACAACTTAATATTTTGAATTGACGTAACTGTTAAACGTTGACGGAAAGTTGCCAAAATATAATTGAGAAAAATTCTGAAAAATAAAAATCTCAATTTCGAGCCCCATTACAAAAATAAACATAACCTATAACATTATTTTCAATATATCATCCATATACATAAAGTGATCAGTTACAGATTTATTATAAGCATAGATATTAATTTACAATGTAGACTTTTTTAAATTTTGACACGCCCTACTATAACTTTTTGCCTTTTGTACGAATTTTAACATCCTTTTATGTCCCTGTATGGTGTTTGTTGTGTTAATACATTATCATTTATATTCTATTCTAAAAGTTTTTGTAAAAATGTAGAAATTCTGATAGCGAGACAAAGCGCGGAGTTGAGTTCCGCCTCAGTTAACCATCGCGAATAGGTTCTCTAACTTAAATCTGGGTCCCTCTGTCTATTATAGACAGAGGGAACCAGAGTCCGTCCGTGTGAGATAGATTTGTTAAAATCATTAACGATTTATATCGAATAATTTTCGATCTATATCGATGTTTAATTAATATGGATAAAGTCATTTGGATTTTCTTTTTATTTAGATAATTCCAATATGATGTACACATAATTTATTTATGTACCTGAGGGCATCTACCTTATTATGCTTCTCTAAATAATATTATGTTTAAACTCATAATTTTTAATATATATTAACTCAATAGATATGTATATATTAACTCTCACAAAATTATATTTCCTCTCACCAAAACAATAGTTATAGCCAGCTATAGTTCGATCATGGGTTTAATTCAGGCAAAAGTCGAGAAGACAGCCTAACGCTGGGTTCCCTTACCCATTGCGGGCTAAAGCGTGAATCTAAAAAAATAATCTCTTCCCTTTCAAACATCTTTTTCATCATTATATCGTGTCTTCGTACAAAAAGATGATTGACATGATTTTAATAATGGAACCTCTATTGTTGACAATTTTGACGATAGAACCCTAAATATTAAAAATTACCGATGCGTCCAAAATGGCCGCCCTGAATTAATCATGCCTGTGACTTAAAAGCTTTTACGTTTGCCCTTTTTAATTTTCGCAAGGATTTTTTTGCTGTGAATGTATTCGTATACATTTATGACCAACGTGGTAGCTTGTGTATCTTAAGTAGTTGTTGGTTCGCATTTTTTAACGTCATTAATATATATCATTATTATCATAATCATTATTATATTACGTGATTGGGGTGTGAAAAAAAATCTATAGAATTTCGTCAAAAATAGGTAGATGGAGTAATTACAAAAATTATATTGGTTTTACTGACATGTCGTGCACAGGGGCTTAAGCGTGTGTCTGTCATAAACGATAGGTTGTCAAATCAAACCCCATTCCACGAAATTAAATATTTAATATTTTCAAAATAATTATTTTATCTAGGTTCATTTTTTTTTTGCATGGCGCTGAGTTCCTCCACTTATCACGCAATGGCTTTTCAAAAATTCGGCGGAAAGTAGAGAACGGAAAGGAGTTCCTTAACATTAAGTTCCCAAGTTCCCTCTGCCTACCCTGTCATATACCTACACCGTGAAGCTGAAAAGTAGGCAGAAGGAATACCGGTCCCCATACATGGCAAGATTTTTTAGACTTTTCATGCTGAGTAGCGAAAACACCGCTGCTTTATGCTAAGGAAATGTAGATATTAAATATTTTTTTCTCCCTAGTTTGAATCGATTACATAACTATCGCGGGACAGTGCCACGACGCCCTGAATATATTTTTACATTAGGTTGTGAAACCACTTCGGTCCCCAATTTCCGCCCTATTCCTGGCATTGCATGTTGAATGGTGAAACACAACGCCGCGCTTCACCTCGTTACCAAACCAAAGTCATAAAACTATCAATTATATGTATATTATTTCCTCGAGCGAAAATCGAACCCACACCAAGTCACATTTACAGTTACACCCTATTACCCCTGCGCCTTATCATATATTGATAATAAATATTTCAAATAGACGCCCATTATTGCATGAAATTCAATCCTTCAAGCAACACATTCAAATTGAAATCATCCCAATTACGCCACGCCGGCGCCGAGCTGTAATTGAATTTATATATAATTTGTAAGACGCCACATTATCTAGACGACTTAATAGTATATATTGTTGTACTTCTTTTTTTCTGTAAGGTAAGGAATCTAGTGTTAAGACACTCCGTTCAACACGTACCGCCCATTTTCAAGACATTAATTGTTAGGTGATGAGGTTTGGGGCCGAATTTTGTCTGGTTTCCAGAAAAAAGATAGGAAAATAATACATTTATCCTGAGGAATTAAACCTGCAAGCGTCACGTTAAGATGTGCCACTGCGACCCTTATAAATATTTATAGATACCAACCAAGCCCTTTACAAATACATCTGGCAGGAAACGAAAAGTGAACATCACGATATTTTCACTATTTAAAAGGTAAATCTCGCCGTATTTTGTAAAACAAACTACCTAAGGGTGATATTCCTTTACCGTAGGAATTTCGTGCAACTTTCCCTATACCTTCCAAATGCATACATATCAAATTTTATTTTCCTCATCACGCAATTTCGACTGTCTATCAGTGAATTAATGAGTATTAGAATAATACTAAATTTAAAAAGTATAAAAATTTGAACGAAGCAGGATGTGAACCCGCGCCTCTTGGAATCGTTTTTAAATTTAGTATTTTTCTTTCCTAAGTGTAGAATAACACTTTAAAAATAGTCAAAGTATTAAAACAGATATAATTTTCAAGTTTACACTGTATATATAGACTAATTGGTGACTTTGCTTTCTGGTCGAAATTAATTAATTTGTGGTTGTGTATGACTCATTTTAAGTCCCGGAGAAGAGATAATAGAGAGAGAAGAGAGGGATAACTCTGATTACAGATGCAGTGAGTCACATCAGAACGATTATGATATAATTAGCCTTTCTAAATAAATGGACTATTCAATAGAAAAAGGATATCTTCTGTTCAAACCAGTAATTCCTGAGATCAGCGGGGTGAACTAAACAAACTCTTCACTTTTAAATGAAGCCCTTTTATCGGAATTAATCGCGTATAGGATGTTCGGTCTACTCGTGACCACGGACTACTGTAAAGTATTCGAAACGTCGCGCAATTAATCTATTTAAATATCTGAAACAATCGCATAAATCAAAGATATTATTAAACGGAACCTAGTGTTAGAACACTCCCTTCCACTTCCGTTCCCCACTTTCCGCCGAATTTGAGACACTGCGTGTTGAGTGGCGGAACTGAACGCCGCGTTGTGCCTTGTAACCGTAGAGCGTAGAAATGAAAACAGTAAATATTTAAAATAATATATTAAATATTTCATCTCCTCGAGCGGGGATTGAACCTACAGCCTGTCGGTTACAGTCACACGCTTGTGCCACTGCGCCACGACAGACTTCAAGATTGAAGTAAAGAATAAACACTTAAATTGATTATCGTTTTCGAAACCAGGCGATGATACAATATATACAAATTTAAATCTACTGAGTATATTTAATGAACACAGCTTATGTAAATTTTATCTTTGAAACAATGTTTATAATAACTTTTGACGTTAGAAGAAACAAAGCCGATTTAACAGAAGATTAGTAGCGCGATATGATATAATGGAATAATTTATTTTTATACAAAGACTATAGATTAATCCTCGCTTTTGGAAACGAGATGCGGAGTTAAGTTCCGCCATTCAATAGGAGAATTTAAATTTTTAAAGAAAGTGGAGAGACTGAGTGTCTTGACCATAGTTTTTCTCTAGCCTTGGAAATAATGCTCACACGGTGAATCTATTTGTACACTGCCTGTCGTGACACACGTACGTGCACTGTAAACGCCATTGGTTGTATGTTCAATCCACACACACGTATTTTCATTTCTTCACTCTGGTAACAAGGCAAAGCGCGGCGTTGAGCACCGCCACTCAACCCGCAATGCCTCAAATATGGCGGAAAGTGAGGAACGGAATGGAGTGTCATAACACTAGGTTCCCAAATTCCCTCTGCCTACCCTGCTATGCGGGATACAGCGTGAAACTGAGTGAGTGACTAATATATTTATCGGGATTATGAAAATCAATGTAAAATCGTTTTTTTTTATAGAAATAGAATACAAAATCATCGTTTATAATATAACCTTTAACACAATGGACGTCCAACGAATTTTTCACCAATTAAATTTATTATGACCAAGATATTAGCAAAATAATTAATTGGAATAGGGATTTAGGTTAAGTTACTTACAAATGCCAGGTATTCATGATTAGACCTAGACTGAAACCTAGGCCTTTTCCACCACAAACTTTTGCTTAATTACGTTTGACCTTTATTCACTGTGTAATATGTATGAGGTTAACCAAAGAGGTATAACTTACAAATTAGACTTTTTTATTATATTTTTCGTATTATGTAGTTTAAAGTATTCCACATTAAGAAGGGGACCTAATCAGTAAACTCTCCGTTCTCTACGCTTACTTTTAATTTTGTGTGTTGAGTGGTGGTAATTAAAATCATCTTAACAATTCACGGTAAGGTGGGGAATAAAACTAAGTGTATCAACACTAAATTTCTATGATTCCTCTGCCTATTCTGCCATGTGCGAGATATAGCGTAAAGGTAAAAAAATATAATAATTGAGTGCATTATCACTTAAATACTAATACTCATAAATTTTCTCAATTTATTCACAAAAAAACGCGGTGTAGAGTCCCTCGAAAATACACAATATGTTTGATACGGGAAAGAAGCAAAAAAAAAATTGATCATACTACATTTTTTGCGTATAGTTTAGTGTCAAATATCACTTTGAAAATGTAAAAAAGGGGTTACGCCCATTTTCTTTCTTACCTCCGTCCTTTAACTTTTATGATTACAGAAGCTCGTTAGAATTAACAGGGCTTTTATTTTAAATAGCTTTGCGTTTGATGTGGTACTGTATAGTAATAAAAATTGCATTTTTTTACATTCATATAGTATACCGTTAAGAAAGGGTTAATCAAAGGGAACCAAATATTAAGTCACTCCGTTCCCCAGAGGCACAATTTATTACCAGAGTGATAAATTAAAAATAAGTTCCCATCTCAATTGGGAACCTGTCCGTCGCGATCGCTCATTTATAAAAGACGCGTAAACTCAATGATAGTTGGTTTGAATTTTGGAATTATTAAATTGGAAAGTTATTTGCATATAAGTCATAACTTGAACGGATTCCAACAGGCGCGGGTTCAAATCCTGCTTCGTTCAAATTTTTATAAGTTTTTAAAAATAGTAAAAATAAGCCATAACTTACCTACAGTTTTATATAACCCTTCACGCTGTATCTTGTATATTATTTCTGGAGTGAAAATTGAAGTATGTAATAATACATATTTTTTTAGGAACGTCGAAAAAAGTGAAAGTATTAAATATTTCCTTAGTTTGAGAGAAAATCGAACCTACACTACCTGCTTTTACCCGTTCACTTCGACAACCTCATGCTCGTTTGTTCTGTTTTACTTAATAAAAATTATAAAAGATATAAAAATCTCATATTCAGTGTAGCGCTACAGTGACATCTCTTGAATATTTTTGACAGTTTATTCAATTGTTAGAAAGTTGCGGCTGGGGAGAAATGTTAAGTACATTTTACTATATAACGAGCCGCTGTCGCTAGAAATGAATTGTTTATTTCCCAACGGATAAAATGCTGAGGCGGTGCACAGCATCTGATTGTGAACGCTACAGTTGTTGGTTCGATTTTCAGCCGGGGCAATGAAACAGTTTCGTTTTCTGCGTCCTAATAACAAGACAAAGCACAGCGTTGAGTTCCGCCAATGTAGAGTCTGTAGACACAAAATGTCGAATATTGGGCGATATGTGAAAATAGCTATATTATAAAACTTGGAAGCTGATACTATTATAACTATATTTTTTTCTGCAAATCGTGTAGTCTAGAAGATTCAGAGACTTTAGTGTCAAAACACTTTCTCCGAGAAGTGGAAATCATCGAAAAGTAACAAAGTTTCTCTTATTTTAGATTAAATTTACTCATATCAAGATTCAGGTATTTTGTGGCGCAGGACAAGCATTCGACTGTAAACGTGAAAGGTTGCGGTCTTGATTTCCGTTCGACGGAGAGAAATATTTATAATTTTCATTTTCGCTATAGTAAAAAAAAACGAGGCCTCGACTTCCAGCACTGAACATGCCTTGCCTCAATTCAGTAGAAATTAGGGAATAAAACGGACAGCGTCAAGCAGGAAATTAAAACAATCGGAAATTATTACAGCAATACTACTTATATTAATATAGATTGAAACTATCAATAAGTTCATTACAAGATATGTAATTCTATTATACCTAGCACATATTCTTTGTAACAGAAAAAGAATATCCAAATAACAAGTGTAGAACAAAAGTTGGGACTTCCTCAACATTATATACGATTGAATTAGTTCTAAGTAATACAAAACAAGTTATCTGTTCGTTTTTATTAGGGTTCCCTATCTCATAAATTGTATTGGAACCTTTATCACGTTGTTGTTGTTATGTTCACGTCCATCTGTGAGTTATAAAATTATTATCAAATATTTTTACTATTTTGTATGCGATTCGTTTTAATTAAAGCTACTAGTTCTCTTAGACTTGATAACGAAATTTGACGCAAAAAGAGAATTTACAATTTAAGTATGAAAAAATATCCGAAAAGTTATAATTTATAGATATATCATAGAAAAATAATATATATTTTGTAGTTAATTTCATACAAAAAGTCAGCAAACTTGAGTCTGTCAATTTTGGTAAATTGCACTTCCCGTTAAAAGTACTAAAAATTGATACGAAACCCTCGGTAGGAAATTCTGACTCTCACTTAACCGATTTTTTAAATCCTTAGAAGTTGACATCGATGGCTATAGGTCGATCCTCGCTCGAGGGAATGAATTAATTTCATTTCTTTGCTCTGAAAAAACAAAGTGTGGTGTTGAATATCAACCCATCATACATTGTTTCGAATTCGGGCAAGATGATAACGGAACCTAATGAAAAGACACTGAGTACGCCATTTTCGTAACTCAACGCCGCCTTTTGTTTAGCTTCTCTCAGTCAGACGCTGTGTCGCTGCAACACGATCATATCAACATACATAACAATAGAAATATAATTTCTAGCCAAATGGTAAACTTCACTCACTCTCTCTTACTCAGCTTCACACTGTATCCCACACATGGCATGGTAGGTAGAGGGAACTTGGGAACCTATTGCCCACCCACCTTCGTTCACCCCGTTCCACTTCCGTTCCCCACATTCCACCGAATTTGAGGCATTGTGTGTTGAGTGCCGGAACACTATGTCGCGTTTTGCCTTGTTACCAGAGCGAATAAATGAAAACATTAATTTTTTAAATTGAATTGAATCTTTCATTTCCTCGAACGGGGATCGAACCCACAACCTCTCAGTTACAGTCAAACGCTTGTGCCACTGCGCCCCGACATGCCTAAAACATCATATAATTAAATATGAGACATTCGTGACGTACTTACATGTGTTAATAATTAAGATCCAACTGAACTACAACAGACCAACTTCAATATATTTTTATCTTTTTAGAAAGTATGCAATTATAGAATAGTTTAGGACTAGACGAAACGGAGTGTCTTAACACTAGGTCCCCAAGTTCCGCCTGTCTACCCTACTATGTGTGGGATACAGCGTGAATCTGAGTAACTTTATTTTTCTAAAAAAAATAGTTAACGTGAGAAACACTCCTGAGAGGTTAATAAATCGGATATTACAGCTTACAAGTATTAATATTGCCTCGAGAGAGATTTGTACTTACGACGATCGTGTTTGACTAAATTGTTTCTATTGATTGTCTTTTAAATTAAAAACAATTTTAATTCAACTAGACTTTTATAAACACTTTTAAAATACCGGTGGTAACTTTAATATGTTAGAAAAAAGGGCTATGTAAATTAAGACAACGTTATTTGGGAACCTTAAAATATTTTGTGTGCACAAAAATAATACTTACTGTAAAAACAAATGAGAATTCAACGGGATTGAACCCGCTACTCGAAAGATTTAAAAGAAATTTCCAACTACGCCTCAATTTAGTTATATTTATTCATAATATATACTTACATATAATATAAAGTAAATATAGAAATGACAGAATCACGACAAAATGACGTACAAACGTAATACTTTGAACAAACAAAAAGCATTCAGATATTTTTTATCAGTCGCACGAGTCTTATCATAGTGATAAGTAATAAGTGATAAGGATCAAGAGAAGCTATCACATTTAAACTCTGGGACCTTTTTTCCATGCTATCTCCTTCAAAAATGGTAGGTAGAAGAGGTTGTATATGAAAAAAATATAACAAAATAACTTATATTAAAAGTTATTATATAAATAGTATTATAGCTTTTAAATGCCGAAGAATTAGCGCTTAATGCTTGCTTAGAATACAATGCTTCATAAAAAACCAATATAAAACTGGTTTACTGAAGTGATTTTGATGAGAATCACTGATTAGGTTAGATTTAGTAAATGCAATTCACATAATAGCAACTTTATAAATAACATTTAGTATAGTTTTTTGGATATAACAATATATAGATTAAAACTTCTAGAAAAAATAAATAAATATTTCTTTATCGAAAATTATTAAATGAATATAAAATATTTATGGATTTTCTATAATTTAATATCTTTATAAAAAAAATGTAGTGACACATCACTATTTTTTAACAATCATAATTTTATTTTAAATAAAACACAATATTATAGCATTAGCACAATGCACAGTGAAAATTGTGATTTTTTTTAGAAACACGACGTTTTTCTTAATTTGATGCACTTACACATTAATAAATTTAATATAGAGAAGTAAGAAAAGTTTAAAATGAATATATATTATTATTCTATAAGTTTTAAGAGTTTTAAGAAAGGTAAGAGTCCTTTTTAGAACTTATATAACTATGAATCAACATGGTTCTAAGCAAAGGGTAGAACTCTTTTCAGAACCAATACAACTTAGTCTTTCAGGTAAAAGTAAATATGCGTTAGTATTTGTAAGAGAAGAAAAAATATATAAATTGTGCTATATTATTTTTTTTATAAATGATTTTAAAATAAAATATATAAACGATATTATGTAACTATTTAAAAAAAAACATTTGTTAATTTTTTTTTCACTATCACGCTGTATCCCGCACGCGGTAGAGTAGGCAGAGGGAAATTAGTAACCTAGAGTTAAGACACTTCCCGCCGAATTTGAGGCATTGCGTGTTGAGTGTCGGAATTCAACGCCGCGTTTTGCCTTCATACCGGAGCGAAGAAAGGAAAACATGAAATAATTTATTTGATAATATTATATATTTCTAACCAAGTAAACTTTTGTGAACTATTTTCATTAACACGCTCTGGTATTAATACAATACACAGCGTTGAACTCCGCTGAACAGCACACAATGTGTCGGAACTTCTCCAATCAGAGCATCCTGATACTGAGTTCCTTCTGCCTACCATACTAAAACTATATATTTTAAATATTTTAAGAATTAATTTGAACCAGCTACCTTTGTTAAAGTACGTAATTTTATACACAAAATGTAATCAATTACTAAATTTAAAAACGTATAAAAATTTTTAACGTAGCAGGATTTGAAACCGCGCCTCTTGGAAACCAATCCAATCGTTTAGTATTTTTCATTATTAGGTGTGAAATATCACTTTAAAAATAGTAAAAACATGTAATCAATTGTTTACAGTAACTATTGAACTATTTTCGATCCGGATTAAAGTTTAATAAACACCCAAGATATTGGTATCGGAACATAATTGGGTGCTTCAATATTTGCATTACGAAATTGATCGAAGTAATTTATTGTGGTTACCGTAGTTATAGCTTTAGTTTCTTATTATTACATGTTTTGGTATGAAAAATGTAATCAATATATATATATATATATATATATAGATATATATATATATATATATATATATATATATATATATATATATATATATATATATATATATATATATATATATATATATATATATATATATATATTGACGTTTTTGAACTTAATTTTTAGCTTTAAAATTAGAATATATGTGTACCGCATGAAATAGGGTACGCAGAGGGAACCTAATGGCATTCTGTTCTCCTCTTTACGACAATCTGATTTTTTTTATTACTTTTTAGATTGAAAAGCGGATGTTCTTAATATTGTTTGCTCTGCTAACCCTGCCAAATCCGGTATTCAATACAAAAAATGAAAACAAAAAAAATATATATATAAAATGTATGATTAATATTTTCCTTCGTTTATTTCATCAGACAGATGCCTAAATTGCCTTTTAAAATTAGTTACCAACGCTATTTCGTAACGCAAAATGAACTCTAAATTGTAAAAATAAATTTTATGTGATTTACTTTAACGAGTGAAATGGAAAATATATACTTTAGGGTTCCGTATGTAAGTAGGAAAAAACGGAACATTTATAAAAACAATATGTTGTTCGTAAAGTAAGATGATTTATATATTAAAGTACTCAATTTGTTGGAATACTGTAAAAATCAAGATTATAATTCAAGGGAATCACAAAATACTCTTTATTAATTATGCAGAAGATATAATTTGAAGCCGTCGTTGCGGAGGTTCGATCCCCACTCGATAAAATCAAATATTGTATATTTTCAAATTGAATATTTAATGTTTTCTTCTGAAAATGGAGAATGGACCGGAGTGTCTTAACACTAAGTTCCCAAAGTCTACTCTGCCGTGTGCAGAATACAACGTGAAGCTGAAAAAAAAATTCTACTTTGACGTTTTTTATTCATTTTTCAAATGCAAGATTTCATGCAAAATTGTCGCATTAACAAAACTTATAGTATTTTCAATGAAATTTTCAATGGATAAAATTTGCCATGGACCAAGAACTTATATTACAAGAAAAAGAAAATTTTGAAACATGAAAATGTATATATACCTATTTCATAGAACAAACAATATAGCAAATAAGTTAGGAGTAGCGAAAATATGTGTGCGTGAGTGATTTGTAAGGGTGAGACCTTCAAGAAAACAGTATCGATTGTACTGTAGGAAGGCCACGTTAGCATAAGAATTTCCAGGAGATGTATACAGAGGATGATCATTTACGTAAAAATTAGGGTTGGGGGGGGGATTGGGGTGTGTGCAATTTTTACGTTTTGTACAGTGAACGAAAAGAGAATACTTCTACTTTGTGTCTACTCCACTGAAAATTCCTTATATATAATATTTTATAATAACTAGATACTATAGTTTTTAAAAACGTTAAGCAAATTTAATAAAAATATTTTGAGGCCAGGCGTGACCCAAAAGCACAAGCTTGTAACTGTAAACGCAACAGGTTTTGGGTTCGATCCCCAATGAGGGGAGTATTTAATATTTTCATAGTCTTTGCATTAAACAATAAACACTAAACAAAAAAATATTACGATAAAACCAAGAAAACGTAAAAGTTTTTCCACTGTATATATTATGTAAAGTATTTCACAACTATCGGCGAAGTGTCTAGAAACAAACGTTCATTTTGTGATAAGAAGCTATGAACTTATTCACTCAGAATATCTGTTGAGTCGCAACTTACTTTATTAGACTTAAAGTCTAAACTTGTGAGAGCTCCAATTTAAGTAAGAGCGATTTAAAGTAGAAATTTCGATAATATTTTGAATATGGTTCATAGCGTTTATCTACAAAGTTAGTTTTTAAACTTACAGAAATAATATTAATATATATATATATATATATATATATATATATATATATATATATATATATATATATATATATATATATATATATATATATAAAAAATATATTTTAAGGTTTTTCATGTTTAAGCATTGCCTAGTCTTAGTGAGGGTAGATGGAAGGATACTTGTACAGTGTGTATTACCTTAAGAGACAAGAGTAACGAAATTAATGAAAAACATATAATTTAACGTAACAAATAATGAATTTTAAATATGAAGTCATTAAATATAGCAACTCACTCTCATCTATAGCAGTTTTATTTTCAGCATGACTCTCAATGTCTTTAGAGAACCATTCGTTGAACTCCTCGTGCGAATCAAATAGAGTTGGCATTATAAAGTGAAGTAACGCCCATAATTCCGCCATACTGTTTTGTATTGGAGTTCCTGTAAGAAATATGTATTGTTATCTAATTTAAATAAAATATTCAACATCCTGTGTAGTCAATCAGTTTCGGTGTTTTCTACACAATGACTTATATGAATTATTTACTATTATAAAATTTAGAGATAAACATATCAAAGAAAAATAAAACTAACTTCAAATACTTGTTCATTATATATTTTAATACGTATCTTCCAGAAATACATATTTAAAAGAATATTGCACCGATTTTGACAAACTTGGACGATTTAATTACTATTAGTCTATTTAGTTTATTTAAATCAGAAAGATCTCTTGAGGAATCTTTTCAATTTCACGAAATTTATTGACAAATATAAAAATATTTACGAAATTACCAATTCAAACAATATCACATACATACTACGACATCCTTTTGAAGTAAAAAAAAGTATGAAAACAACAAATGCTACTGTAAATTAAACAAAACTAATCAACTTACCTGACAACAACAATCTATTTCTACAACTAAATCCAAGTAACAACTTCCATCTCATGCTGGCCGAGCTCTTAATGGCCTGAGCCTCATCCAATATCATATACTGCCACGACACTCTGTTCAAATATTTTAAATCCGATACTACTATTTGGTATGACGTCACAACTACGTGGAAAGCTGCTTGCCGTGTGTGGAGGTCTTTACGCTCCCAGAACTGACGAAGGATTTTACGTTCACTTGGACTACCCCAATATGGCACCTGTAAATTCATATTTGTTATACTTCAATATTTTGATGTAGTAAAACAAATCTTGGCGTAGGGGCAGATCGGTGTGATTGTATTAACAATCGCGACAATTACGAGTTCGATTCCTATTCGAGGGAATTAAAATAATTTAATTTTTCCGCTCTGGTGACTAGTCCAATTACATTTTATAAAAGGCATTAAGTACAAAAAAAAATCTATATATAATTATATAGATATCTAAATAAAACGCTATGTAAAATTTTATTGTTCATATACAAAATGTAAAAAAAGGTAAATTTTATGAAGTCAATTCGAACTTGCCCTTAAAAACATTCAAAAACAAATCAATTAACACTACACCATACTATTCATATCTATTCTTTTAGAATAAAAAATAAATGCTTACCACTTTAAAATCAGGTACAAATCTTTGCATCTCTTGTTGCCAATTATGTAAAGTTGAAGCTGGAGATACTACCAGAAAAGGGCCCCACACGCCCAGCCTCTCTGCCACGTGACATAGAAACGCTATACATTGCACTGTTTTACCTAAGCCCATTTCATCTGCTAATATTCCACTTATACCCTGAAATAATAATAATTGACCTATTAATGAAACTATATATACAATAAAACTATAGGCACAAACGTGTGATTGTAACCGACAGGTTGTGGGTTCAATCCTCACTCGAGGAAATGAAATATTTAATGTAATCAACTAAAATATTTAATTTTAATTTCTTCGCTAAAGTAATAAAGGAAAAGCGCGACGTTGAGTTCCGCCACTCAACACGTAAAGCCTAAAATTCGGCGGAAAGTGGGGAACGGAGTGTCTTAACACTGGGTCCCCAAGTTCCCTGCCATGTGCATGCAGGATACAGCGTGACGCTGAAGAAAAAAAACTTTTATTGAGCTAGTTTTTAATATTAGCGATATTGATTGTTAAACAACATTTTCATTTGTTTTATTTAACCGTAATCGGAACATTACTACAACATACTATTGTAAATTTAACATTGTTTATCGTATGTTTAGCGAAACGCTTACGAATGTGACAATGGAATTAATAAAACACACATACATATATGTTAAATAGAAAATATTTTTAAAGAGCTTTTGTATAAAGAAAAATACAGTCTATTAATATGTCATTTTATTCTGTACAATTTAATAATATTATGTGTTTTTAAAATTGTATGTCTTTTTTAATATGTAATACCTATATTGTCGAATTTTTTGTAAGTTTGTTACAAGCTACTTACGGAACTCCCGCTTTAATAATATGAACTTCGAAACAGTCATACCACAAAGGTTGATCCCGACTGTAGGGCAAGTGGTTTATGATTCAATTACTATTTAATGGAATTGAAATTATTTTTATTTCCTCGCTGTAGTAATAAGACAGATGTATGCATATGTGTAAAGGAATATTTGATATTCCTTTACGATATTTTAAATGGCGCCACATTGCATACAAGATTAGAACGTTATTTTGTGAATGGCGTCGGGACATAAACAAAGTTCACTTGAAAACCTTTGGAAAAGTTCGTGTTTTTGGAAACAGAAGTGACGAATAGACTTTGGATGCTGTTTCCTTGTGTATTCAGACTAGTCATATTATTAATTATAATTCGTTTGTCTTTAAAACAAAATATAAAGCATTACAAAACTAAATAGACTTATGTATGTAATAGTGCAATATCAAATTTTGTCAATCAACACTAAAAAATGAGTGGTGCGTATAAAGATTACCTCTTAGATAAGAGGTTAAGTACATTATGCTCAACAAAAGAAACAATAATGTATATACACACACCTGATCATACAAATTAGCGAGCCAGTTCATGCCCTTGAGCTGGTAGCCCTTGAGCGTGCCGCGGAATATGGCGGGCTGGTCGT
>DWMZ01001228.1:0-17170 GCA_018249855.1 Eueides tales michaeli
ACAAAAAAATGTAAAATTTTGTAACTTATGCTTAGTTTTGTGCTGAAATATATATTTTTTCGGTAATAGAAGAGCTCTATAAACATTAATCAATAGGAGTTAAAAAGTTGTCATCATGCCTATTATATGAACTGTCAGACGAATGCCACCTCAGTACCCGTGACCACGGACTACTGTAAAGTGTTCGAAACGTCGGGTTTCCAAAAATGTTTAAAAGTCAATATAAGCGATTAATCCGTTTAAAAGTGTTTCATTTAAAACAAATAAGTATTCATGGAATTTGTATGTAATATGTATTTTAGTTATTTAAGCCAAATTGCAAGAAAAACTTAAATAAATAAGGCATACATAATAAATATTTATGATATATAAACTTTTGGGGTGCGAATTTTTTATTCAAATTACAGTCAATAATTTAAAACAATATTTTTTACATACGAAACCCATTTTTAATTAACTAAAATTTTAAACCAAACTTTGGATAAAAATTAAATTGAATAAAGAAAAGAGATTATTAATATTCACTGTATGTTTTTTTTTAAATATTTTAAGTGTACAAAGAAATTCTTGTCAATAATCTAAGCCGTAACTCAATTCTCAAAAGAAAAAACATTATTTTGAAAAAAAAAAGACAGAAAAGTTACCAGTCCCATTCAAAAACATTTAAAATTTTAATTGACTATACCTTACAAAAAAAATATACTATATAATATATTAAAGGACACTTTAGAAAAGATAAATTAACTGTGAATATTTAAAAAAAGTTTCGTGCAAAAAGATATGGTAACACTGCCGTTACATTTTTATTAAGATTTATAAGCATCTATAGATATTTATATATATTTATTTGATCAATAAATCACTGGCTTAGAGCCGAGGCAGTGACATAATAGTGAAATTGCTCTTATTTATAAATATACTATGATCATTGTGTGAATATACTATGTAAATAGAATGGCCGATTTAATTATATAATATTAGATTATATACGCGGCTTCGCCCTTTAAAAAAGAACTAAAGGTAACCCCCGTAGATAGATTGGACTATAACGAAACTATTAACGTGATGTGATTTAGCCTATAATTGTTACTCGATAAAATCAAGTCTCGATAAAGTCAAAAATCTTTTTTTTTTTATTTGAAAAAAGTGAATCTCGCCATAAAATCTTCACCTTTATAATATTTTATAAAGGACCAGGTTTAATTACGTTTCGTCCAAGTCAAGTCAAGTCAATAAACCATATAATTAAATAATATAGCCAATAAACCATATAATTAAATAAATAGTCAATAAACCATATAATTAAATCGTCATCCATTTCCAAACTTACTCTACAGTTTAATTAACCGCCATATTTCCTTTCAATCAGTCTCTAGGATAAGTGCGTACTACGCATTCAAAATTCTATGTAATTTGTACAAATATATATAACATCGTCGGATTGGAGTGTAAGTCCGCTAAGTGCCTTTTAAGCAAATTCTCAAGAGAGACAAAAACGTTATTAAAAACTATAAATATAAGTGTATTATTACAAGGGATTAACAATTTAGAAAATTAATTTGTATTCTCTTCTATATTAAATAAAATAAAGATCGAGTTTGTATGTTTTTTAAACAAAGAAATAAGCAGATTTATTAGGTGTATATTGTAAGCCGACGATATTTAAAGCCAAGTTGAAATTTTCATACATTATTTACTATTTAAATAGTACAGAGTAAGCTTGATACAAAGAAAATTTGCCAAGAAAAAATGATATTTCAAAAATTCAATTTCCGCTGTATTTCACTATGAAGATAGACGGAACGTAGTATTAAGACACTTTATTTCCCACGCACTTCACAAGTCTCGAGAAAATGCATTTTAAACGGCGGAGCTGAACGCCGCATTGTTTTGTTATCACAGCGAAAAAATTAAAATAACTCACTGTCCCCAGTAGGAACAGAACCCACAACCGTCGAACAGTTAGACGGCCTCAACAAGAGTGTTTACTTAAAAAAAGGTTAATTAAATAGACATTAATTTATTTTTTTAAAAAAATAATATACATATATAAATTTCAACAAAGCCTTAAATATAAATTTATATAAGTAACACTAATATTATCATGAATTTCGCGGTTAGTCTACTCGTGACCACGGACTACTGTAGAGTTCGTAATATCAGGTTTCCAAAAATGTAAAATATGCGATTAATCCGGTTAAAAATATTTCATTTAAGTATCATTATCCCTTTCTAACCGATATGAAGAAAGATTAATGGCTACTTATATCTGCCAGATAAATTAACAAGAGGTTATCAAGAACAAACTATAGATTTGAAAAATAAAAAACAAAGAAATGATACCATAAAGTGAGTTTTCAGAAAGTATAGCATTCTTGTTAGATAATCCATTTAAAAGGATAGATTTTCATATATTATTGTTTTATCAGTAAAAACATTTTTCATACTGGAATGCAGTAGACGAAGGCAAGCTCACGGCTGTCAATAATATAGATGATCTGCAACAAAAGTACAAAAATATTGGTATTAATTATAAAATTTTCTATAATTATAAATTACAATTAAAAAAAAACAAACAAATAAATAATATAAAAATATATATTAATAACAAAAACCTGTTTAATATACCAATTTTTATAGAAAGCAAGCTAGTTAGACAATTAGATAATCAGTTGATAGTCAGTTAATTAATTAGGTGAACTAGTAACTCGGTTTCAAAAAATGCATTCACTTAAATTTAAATTATTTATGTAAAAGTAAATAAATTCAAATAACATTTTAACAAATTTAAATAATGAATCGCATAGCATTTCTGGACTTTGCAAAAGTTCATTGAGCTAAGCTTAATATAGCGAAATTAATATAAATAACAAATTTAACATACAACATAGTTAATTCTATAAAGCTAAAAATTTTGTTTGAATGTGGCAATAATAGCAATAGCAGGTCTAGGATTGAAAAATTCTATGAATCGTTTTGATACAATGCTTTGTGCCAGCAGTGCACGCACTTGGGCATCATGTTTCCTGTGTCATAAACGAGTCTTAGTAACGTCTATTTAATGGGTGCCAAGCCACTGGAAACAGCTAATATATAATATAGGTATAAATATATTTTTTAAGCTTCACGCTGTATCCCATACATAGAAAAATAGGCAGAGAGGGAACTTGAGAACCTAAACACTCCATTCCACTTCATTAAAATACTTCCCTTCTGCACTTTCTGCCGAATATCGTTATCAGAGCAAGGAAAGAAAACTATTGTATACTTCAATTTTATCCAAGATAGGATTTAATAATAAAATAATCATATTAATAAATAACATCATTAAATATAAAAATAGGAAGCCAACGTTATTGTCAGGTAATAAAAGTAATCGCTTAGCCCGAACATATATAAATACTATGTCTGATTAAGTACAGTACAGCCGAAGAGTCGTGGCTATGAAATTTTCCTTTTAAACTATTGAGAACTAATAAATATTTGAGATCTATCTTGGTGCACGATATAAACAGACTGTAAACACGACAGACTGTAGGTTCGATTCCCACTGGAAAAAATATTTAATAATTAAATTCTTCACGGTAACATGATAAATCGCGGCGTTGTGTTCCGCCACGCAACTAACCATATCTCAAATTTCAAATGTGGGGAACGGACCTAGACCTAAAGTCCTGACACTAATTAACAATAATTAATATAAATAATAAAACATATTTTTAATTCAATCATTAAAATTAAACGTTTTTTAATTCAATTATTAAAATTAAAAATAGTGCCAAAAACAGCACACACGAGTAAAGCCGGGCCATAATTATTTCTAACTTCGCAATGCCAATCAATAAACCTCAAAATTAAATAAGCTTAAATAAAAATAATTGAGTAATTAACTTTTATATATTAAAAGTATCAAAATAATTCGCCTTTAAATACACATAATTTTTGTACATATAAACAGCGATACAATAACGACATTGCCCGCTTAATCGCCCACAAAAATTTACATGAAAAGAATTTTTTTTACATAAATATGAACTATATTACTATAAAGCACCGCCATGCCAAATCCGTTCATTAGTTTTTGCGTGAAAGTGGAACAACAAGTCCACGCTTTGACATTTATAATAATTTAGAAGAATTTTGTACTGTACCAACATTAGAAGTGTTTTAGTTAGAAGAAATATTTTTAACATACATATCGGTGAGATAATGGATTCAATTCTCATGATGGGAATAAAATATTCTCTGTTCCACTCAAATAAAGTGCAGTATTGAGTTTCACCACCAAAAAGCATTGTCTTGAATTAGGGCAAGAGGTGGAGAATGAAGTCATACTAAATACCCTCCGTAAACTCAGCAAAAAAATTGTTATATTTTATAGGAATATTCATTAACAATTCGCCATTTGCATAAAAATCACAATATTTATACAAACTTATTACTTTATATTTTTTATAATAAATCTATTTGAATGATTTTTCTTAATAATCACCAACAATGAGCCACTCTAAAACCAATTACCTTTTGTTCTAAAAATGAGAACTGAAATGATGAGATGAGAAATGTCTACTTTATGAAATTCCATGTTATGCACATTGAATTTCATAAAGTACAAGAATATAATTAATTAACACTGTAAGCTGATAAATTATACTTAAATTATATAATATATTTAAAATATTGAACAAAATAATTTAGTGATTAAATAAAAAATGAACAGTGACTCCTTTAGTCTATGAAAACCAAAATCTAAAGAATATCCAATGAATATGGATTTAACTTCCAGAAAAAAAAAAACAAAAAACAAATTACCTATTTATCCTTAACATCCTTAGGCACGGTCACAGGTTGAGGTATAATGGTGATCTCATCATTTATCTTCAATGGCTTCAACAAAGACTGACCAGCTTTGACCGCCTGACTGTTACTGTTACTTGTTGAACTATTTTGATTATTTTGCCCATTCAAATTCTTTTTGTCCATAACACGTTTGGCGACAACACTATGAGCTGAGTATACGTGGTTCTCAAACTGTTTGTACATTCCAAACGTCGCTGTACACACTGTACATTTGTATGAGAGATGGGCAGGTTTGAGTGTTAAGTTGTGGTCTCTGGCCACATGGTTAAGTAATTTCCATTGGTATACCTGCAATTCGATATAAAATGTTTTTATAGTTTAGGGTAGGGAAACGCAATCTTGTGTTAATACACTCCATTTTCATTAAGAGACTAATTGATTATTTAATATTTTCATTCCCTAGCTGTCATGACGATGTAAAGTAAGACGTTGAGTTCCGCCACTCTACACGCAATGCCTCCAGAGTTCAGTGGAAAGGGAGGAAAGTAAGTGTCTTATAAAAAAAATTAACAAAATAAAATATTTAAGATTCATTACTTTGCTCTAGTAACAAACCAAAACACGACGTTTAGTTTCATCACTCAACACCCACTGCGTTGATATTCGGCAGAGAGGGAAACAGAAAAAAGTGTCTTAACACAAGGTTCACTAGTTTCGTCTGGCTACCTTGCCGCGTGCACAACACATGAAAGATGGCAACACGTGAAACTGTTCAAGAAAAAGAATACGAACCAAGCATCTACAGAGACTGTGGTTTTCAAAAAAAAAATGAAATAAAAAGACACACAAACAAAAAAATATGTAAAAACAGGCTTACCCTTCCACAGACCGGACAGCGGCCGGCATCTTTATTCTTATTGGCGGCCTCTTGCATCGAACTCGTCACTAGACCGTGTGAACCCAACAAATGTCTCTCCAGGCCTTGATCTGTGAAGAACCTGGAAAAATAAGTTTCTTTTCAGCTTCATGCTGTCATCCTGCAGTAGCAGCAATCAAATGGAGCCTAGTGTTAAAACATTCCGTATCCCAAGCAACGTCGAATTTTTGAGTCACTTCGGGTAGAGTAATTAATGGAACTCGACACGCTTTGCCTTGCTACCAGATCGAGGAATCATAAATATTAAATATTTCATTGCTCATAGCGGATATCGAACCCACGACCGTCGTTATACCGTTATGGTAAATTTCACATATAACAATTAGTTTTCATTGTGTAAATATTAAAAAAAAACAAACAAACTCACCTGAACTGACACTTCTGACAGTTTAACGGGGGCCTGTTATATATCATTTTGGGGTGTATCTTCACTTTGTGTATCCACTGCATGTGATTCCTCAATTGTTCCAAGTCCTTAATGTATCCGTCGCAAATCTCACATATAACACATGTATTTTTAGATTGCGGATTTTGAACGGGCATGGGCTGAGGTTGACGGGGTAACGG
Source organism: Eueides tales michaeli (assembly GCA_018249855.1). Taxonomy (NCBI): domain Eukaryota; kingdom Metazoa; phylum Arthropoda; class Insecta; order Lepidoptera; family Nymphalidae; genus Eueides; species Eueides tales. The sequence continues at coordinate 6,305 of DWMZ01001228.1, forward strand.
TGTTATTGATATGGAGGGTTGATGGATTGATTTCGGTGTATTGGCTTTTCCATTCTGTAAATATTTTTTAATAATTTAGATACATTTTGTGTTCTGAGTGAGTAATTGGTGAAACTTAACTCCGCATATAGTTTATTAATCTTTTACTATACCAACGAAGTTTTAAGTGTGTTGTTAATATTAAGTATTATATAGGTCACATGTCAATATTTAATTTTATAGAACCATATGGATGAATTAAATAGATTTTTTACGCTTCACGATGTATTCAGCAAATGTCAGGGTGAGCTGAGAGAACCAGTGTTATGATACTTGTTTCCCCACTTTATATATCTTTATATATCTATAGTTGGACACAATCGAGACTTTGTATAATGAATAACAAAATTCCTCACATAGAGCAAAGCGGAAGCAAGCTTAAACCTTCTTAATAAAAACAAATCCACAACCTTCTCAAAAATTAACACTAACAATTTAAATTGAAAAATATCTCCAACGAAAATATAATAACCTCATCATGACAAAGTACCTATAGCTCAACAACTAATCCGATTTTCATAAAACATAGCCAAGAATCAACGTTACGAATAAATGTTACGATTAAAAAAACCGCGTTCAAATCGGTTCATTAACAGGAGCTAAAGAGTCACACACAAACAGACAAGACGAAAAACATACTTTATTAAATACTTACAGAATAATTATTCGACGATAAGGCATTAGGACTAGCGTGCCTAACCGTAACACCACTCCTCAATATCGGTATTCCTTGCATTGGCGTAGACCTTGGCACAATCGGCATTGGCGTACGATTCCTTGGCCGGAAGTTGGCCGCCATGTTGGCGGACATGTTGGTCGCCATGTTGATAGACATGTTTGTGTGTTTGTTTATGTTGATGTTTGTTTGAGATCTGTTGAACGCATTGTGATATGATGACATCATTGGATTGCGGGAACGCGCCATCTGGAAATTAAATAATTGAATTTAGTCTTTTTTTTCTGTTTGACACTAGCCCACTACACCAGGGTAGGCATCGGAGACTTATATTTGGGTGGCCCTCCGGTTTCCGCTTTCTTCATAAATATCCAAGAACTTACTTGTTGAGCACCATTGAGTAAGGAAATCAAACATATAGAATATAATTAACTTATCAAAGGAGTTGAACCCACAAGCATTGAACTTTTTTTAGTTTCACACTGTATCCTGCATATAGCATGGTAGTCAGAGTAAACTTGGGAACCTAGTGTTTAGATACTCAATTCTACTTCCGTTCCCCATTTTCCGCTGAATTCTTGCAACATTCCATGCTAAGTGGTGGAACAACGCGTGAATCAACGCCGTTACCAGACCGAGGAAATGAAAATAATAAAAATATTGTTTTCTCGAGTGAGAATCGAACCCCACAACATTGTATATGTGTAAACGTCGCGACATTCCATGAACACGCCTTATCCACTAAAAATAATTCTCAACACAAAAAAACAATCACCTTAGGGATTTTAGCTGGAGGTTCCCATTCGATAGGTGGTGCCAGGTTCAATTCTGGCTTATATTTCTTTGAACAAGGTATGAAATGCCTAGCCAGCTTCCCTTTCCCGTTGTCCTCAAAGGGACAATTAGGGCACTGATGGTACGCTGGCGCCCTTTCCAACTTCCCCCTAGTATTATGTTCCGCCTCCATGTGAAATAATATATCATGGGGACTTTTAATTTCGTAATCACAATAATTACATTTATAAACACCATTTTTCATATGTGGGGTTTCCAAATGATGTGACAGTACAAGGTTCGATTCCGATTTGAACGTACAATACTCGCACTTTTTTAGTTTAAACTTGTATGGGGCGTTATTCTCTTTACTAAACTCTAAATTACTAGTAAGAGATGCTATAGAGCTTTCCGTCAATTTAGTACTGTGACCGGCTTTCTTTTCTCTATAAAGCTTTCTATTTTGCTGTTTCAATAAATCGTTTTGAACAAACTCTTGAACAAGATTTAAGCCAATGTTCATAAAAAATTTTCCTAGTGATAAGTCAAAATAGTTATCTGATTTGCCAGTGACAACTTTGTCTACTGTGAGGTCAGCGACACCTTTTATATCATCTAGTGCATCAATTTTGTCCTTGATGACGACTGTTTTAGGCTCTTCGTCGGATGCTATGTCGTCATCTGATTCTGATGACGATTCTCCGTCCCATGAGGCGTCATCGTCGTCATTTCTTTGTTTGCGTCGTTCTGTAAATATTTAAAACGTATGTATTAGTTATGTTGTTTACATTAATAATTCTACAATAATTTATGTATTTTAAACTGTTTATGATAATTTCCATGTGAATGTTAACAGTACGATTGTAGGCTCAATTCCCACTGAGGCTAATGATTGATTAAATAATTTGATTTCTGTTCTGATAAGACACATAGCAATGTTGAGTTCCACCACATAATTTCTCGAAATAGAACCAACATTACTTGGTTGGTATCTCAGTGTAAAAATTATAACTAGGTCTTTTCTTTTTAAAAAAGGCAAATAATATAATAAATTCACTTGAGAAATAATCAAAACCACAAACGTCGTGTTTACAGTTAGATGCTATTCCATTATACTACAACAAAATACCTCTCTTTTCTTCTTTTTTCTTCTGTTTGCTTTCTTCTAACAACTCTTCCTTTGACTTCAAAACTTCCTTGTCTACTTCAGCCTCATCTTCCTTGCCAATCTTCTCTTCTTTCTCATCATCTTCCTCATCTTCATTTTGATCTTCTTTATCTACTTTCACCTTGTGTTCATCCTCTTTGGCTTTTTGCTCTTTCAATTCATTGCCTAAATTATCTACAAATTCCCTAAACGGTTCGATCGATGGTTTCTCATAAACATACGGCACTATAAACGATGGGGCTTCCACTACATACATATCATCTGTAAGGGACGGCAAAATAGACTGTTGAGAAGAATTATTACTATGAGAATTGTGATAATTTGGAGAATTTTGGTTTTTACTAGACACTGGTGTAACTGTAGTACCACGGGCTACAATACTCTGGTACAAACTTTGAGCACTCAATGCATTATTTATATTAGTATTATTTTTCTTCACTACACTCCCTTTATTGGAAGCCATTGATTTCGTATCTATTATAACCACGGTCGGTTCTTTTCTTTGTATGCCAGACTTCATTTGCTTGGCAGCCATTTCTACTAGCGTTTTCGTATCATTTATTACTATGGCTTTGGATCTACGTTTATGGGAATCTTTCACGTAATTGTCTTCGAAATCGGAAATGGCGTCGCCATTTTCTATTTCATCGTCGTATCTTTTCCTTTTTATCGCTCGACTGCTTCTTCTTAACTGTATTGGAGTTTCAACTACAGGAGGTTTAGTTTCTTGTTTGCCTTCAATGACACAATCATCTATATCACTGAGGATTTCGTGTACTTCAGGACTAGTGATGTCCTTGCCATTTTGATCTTCGGATTTGTCGTTTTCTTGTATAAACGTATCACTATTTTCTTTTTTATCCGGACTTTCTTGGGATAGATCGTCTGGTCCATCCATTTCGGATTCAGATTGAATACTGACAGTTTCGTCTGCTCTTCTCTCGGCTGATAGTTCAGAATTTTCATCAATTTCCGACTCATTTTCTGATTCACCTTCAGATATCTGAAATAATATAAAGAATACTATCAATTAAATTAAACATCTATTAAAGGTGCCTGTACCCTTTACCAGTTGTGGCACAGCGGTAAATATGTGCGACAGGGTTTGGGCTCGATTCCTACTTGAGAAAACGTAATATTCACTATTTTTATCCTCGCACTGAGGAAAACGAAGCAAATCGCAATTCGTGTTCCGTCACTGAACACGCAATATCTCCGGAAAGTAAGGAATGAATGTGTTTAAATGGGAACGGAGTGTCTTAACACTAATCTCTCAATTTTCCTCTGCCTACCCTGCTGTGTAGAATAAAGCATAAAGCTAAAAGAAAAACTATAAAAGATCATCGTGGCTCAGTAGTAAAGCACCTGTTTCTTATTATAAGCGGGATACAGCGTGAATATATAAAAAAAAACCTCCACTCAGTTCAATACCCGTTCCGATCTGATTCAAGAAGTTCATAGAAAAATACACTAGAATTTTACTTAATATTTGTATAAATTAGTACTTAATTCTTGACCGAGCTGGGAAAATACCTATTTGATTATGAGAATGAATTTCCTCGAAGTAGGACTTTCAAGCATACAATCATCACATTCCAACTACGTAATAGGATGACGTCATGTTATATACACATATAATATATATGTATATACAGACCTGTCGCGGCGTAGGGACGCAATCGTGCGACTGTAAACGCGACAGGTAGTGGGATCCCCACCCGAGGAAATGAAATTTTTAATATTTTCGTTTCTTCGCCCTGGTAAAGTCAAAACGCGGCGTTGAGTCCCGCCACTCAACAAAGTTGGCTGGTTGTTTATGATTGGGATTAGGATCGAAGGTATATTGGAAACGATTTCGTTGCCAACTTTCCTCTGTTTACCCTTCTATGTGCAAAATTTAACGTGTAACTAGAAAAATAATATATATTTTATTTCAGAGGGCTTAAAACACTTTGTTTCCCATACAATGCTCAATTTCCGAGAATGCGTATTTGGAAGCAAGCTAAAATCCGCACTTGAATCTCCCAGTACGAGGAAATTAAATTAGTTTGCAACCCTGGGTGGGTATCAAACTCACAAACGTCGCGATCGACAACGAAACTCTTGTAAATTTTTTTCGTTTTTTAAAAATGTAACTTTGTTATTATAAGATTCGATACTCAATTTTCTCAATCCTTAAGTGAATATAATTTTCCTTTTTGTAAGATAAAAAGAAATATAGAAATGACGTCTCAAGTGTCTCACCATGACCATAGCTACCAACACAACAAGCTATCAGTGCTGTATTAGCAAAAATATAGTTCAAAGAAGTCATAAATATCAAAAAATGAAACAATAAAGGTACTTTTCTGTACTAATATTATATAAAAGTTACTTTGAACACGTTAACCTGAAACTCCTGGTTTAAATAAAAAAAAAGGAGTCCGTTATCGTCCAACCATATGTAAGAACTAGTACGACACGTACGGAGTACGGTACGATACGATATACTGACGAAGTATATTTATTTTTTAGCTTCGCTCTGTATCAATTAGCAGGGTATGCAGAAGGAATCTGGAAACCTAGTGTTAAGACACTTCGTTTCCCACTTTTCGCCAAGTTTTTGAGGCATGAGTGTTGAGTTACCAGAACAAGGAATTAATAATATCAAGCTATACTACATATTATAATTAAAACGGGAAAATGTAGTAATTGAGGCCAGTCGCGCCGCAGAATGCCGCCACAAGCGTAGGACTATAAACGCAACAGTTTTGATTTCATAATAATATAGAAAAAATATTTAATATTCAAATTTTGTGGTATGGACCTGAGCGAGGAAAGCCGTAAGTTCCGACACTTAACACAATGCTTTAATTCATCAGAAAGTGGAGAACAGAAGTGTCTTTTTTAGAATGGAGTGCCTTTACAGAAGGTTCCCAAGTTCCCTCTGCCTACACTGCTAAGTGCGTGATATATGAAGCTATAAAGAAAGTGTGCAAGTAATAGTTGACTGCTTTTTTTTAAATGGATCAACAGCACAAGAGTTACAAGTATTTAGCCAAGATGTAATTTTTTCAGTAGAGGTCTTTTAAAAAAAAATATTTTGTTTATGATTGCATTTCATTTAACATTACAAGCATAACAGTTTGTTTATGTGTAATTATTTAAGAACATCATTTAATTTATTATAATAATCTAAGGATGGTCAAGTGACCTTTTCACCTTAAAATTTATTGTTTAGATCTACATAGATGTATATGCATAATATACATCATTTAACAGACAGTAAAAGTAGAGTACATTTTTTAAACTTAGTTAATTTAGGTCAATCAAAATATATATTATAGGTTACTACATAAACTAGTAATAGGCATAGAAATAAGTGATTTTTTAAGATAGTTTCAGAGATGAGAACTTTTAATCAAACAAACTTTCAGATTTATAATATTGATATTCATTATAGTGATAACTTTGGAAGCATAAATTTATTTTTTTATGGGTTCATGCTTCATCTTATACGGAAAATATATAACATATTTGGCTCTTTTTGAATAATGATATAAAAAATAAACTTACTCCATTGTTAGAAGGCATAATAGCATTTCCATTTTGTAGTATCAAATCTTTTTTACATGTTTCTTCAATACTTAATTCATTATTTTGCACTTTGTTCAATTCCCTATTAGACACTCTATTAATTTTATCGCTTTCACTAATGGAAAAATTATTTTCTATATTATTTTCATTATTTTTACAATTAATTGTAGATTGCGAGTGCTCTAATGAGGTTTTATTTGTGTTTATACTTTCATCGTTTTCATTTAGTTCATAGTCCTCATGGTTTAAAGAATTTGTATCTTTAGTTAAAGTACTTTCCAAATTTAAGCTGTTCGAGATACTGTCCTCGTGATTATTTAATTTGGTATCACTCTCCATTGGCCTCTCATCTTTCTCATCAAAAACATCAACTTTATCTTCGTTGTCATCCTCTGGAGAGTCATGTACCAACTCTTTCTCTGCCATCGTTCCATTTATACAATCCATGTTGATAACAAGGCTACATTCCCTGAGCACCTGTCAAAATTGTAACATTAATTATGGTTATGTTTTTAATAATATATATTGTATATGATATGATGTACCAAAAGTTTGGGCGTCACATTTTTTTATAGTGAACTGCTCCCCCCTCCCGCGCCTCCCCCTCCCCCCTGGCAAGGCGCTAGCAATCAAAATGGCCGTGCCATGGCAATACCGTGTAAAGCTACGTGTACCTCTCCAAGAATACGAAGGTTAATTAGTAACCATTTTTAAAAACAACCCCTGAAATGCCACTCGAACTATTTATATTTACATCCGTAGTAAACAAAACAATACGATTCGTTACATTCGCTTTGAATAAGGGAAATGTTTAACCTATTTAGTTATTGAGCGAATTAACAGTTATTTTGCATTAGTTGTTTCAATTGTAAAAACATTTTGTCGATAAATCATCTGTTCTTCTATATACTACAACTAAAATGAAAGTAAACAAATCAACGCCGGTATAGATTCTTATTGTTATTGAATTTTCAATAATAATAACGAATATTTCACTTAAATATTAATAAATTGAGACAAAAATGTACAACCTTATAGACTCTGCGGTGTTTCGTAGACACTTTTCAGGTACTCGACGTTCACTAGCACCTTGGTTATTTCAATGGTACGAAACCCAGGGTAAATCTTAACAAATACAAGCTTCACAGCTTATTCTACACAACAAATAACAAGCACAGTTCTATATAAATGAATAACTTTACTCATAAACTTAATTTTTATTGATTTTTTAGGATATTTTTTTAAATATTACAAAAATCAGGGACAGTGCGACATGATCCCTCGCCACAGCACAAACGCAATATGGCGGCGGTGAGTCAAGTCAGTCACGTGACTTCCAGTCAAAATTATAAAATAATTTTCTATTTTTAATATATTTAAAATATTTATGTTATATTAATATACATTGCCGTTATTGTTTATAATTCTTCAAATTTAAAATATCTTGTTCGACAAACTAATACATTAGTTTCCAACTTTTAAAGTTATAATAGTTTCGCGCCAAAGTTTGTACCTATGTTTTTTTTATTTATTATATTTTTCAACCATCCAAATATTATCCCTTCGTTTTAAGCTCATTACTAAGTACTTTATAAACATTAATATTGTGAAATTTAATTAAGTTAATTAAACGAATCCTATAAATAGAAAAAATACTTAAATATTTTTTTTTATTATAAAAAAAATAAACACTTCTATTCACTTATCTAAATAACGAAATAATGGCTTAATGCCATTTTATGTTAAATATTAACTTGGAACCAAAAATAGGTACCAAAATTAGGGCGTAGGCTATCCGTGTATTAAAATATCGAATACCAAATATCATTAGCGGGCATCTCTTTCACACCCACCTAACATAATACGAATAAAAGAGAAAAGCAAATTTTGTACAGACACTGGTATGCTTATCTGCATGGCAAGCCTCGGAGAAAATGTCCTCTACGACTGTAGTTCTTATAAACTTTGCTTTAAGGAATATAATTATTTAATAATGAAGAAAAATGAACATGTCTACTACCGTACTGAAAACCTTGGACAGGTTATAGTTCATTTAACTATATCCACATAGTACTAATATAAATATATAATATATGTATTATATTTAATATAATACCTTTCAGTAACTTGAGTTTAATGTAATATATATAAATATCTCAGAATAGCTAAAAAAACAAGAATATCGATTTGCGGCGCAATCTACTTGGTCAAGGCTGGATGATTTTCGTTTTACCTTCTCGAGATTTGAGAATATTATATTTATATAATGTTTTTAATTAGTAAAAATTTACTGTTAAAGAACCTTTATAAAGCGGTTTAGTACTTAATTTTTTAAAAGATTTTCGTTAAGATGCACCTAAGTATAGAAATATTATTATTTAATAATAATTAAAAAGAAATGCGTATTTTATTATTATTTACGTTTAGTTGGAAAAACAGTTATACATTTTACATATCTAAAATTTGTGCTGATTGAAATTGTTAGGAACGTAATTAAATATATTTATTAATAGAAATGATTAAATGTTACTAATTTCTAGTCTTACTTATCATAATTAGGCTGAAATATTTAACGTAAATATTATATTTAAACATCATAGCGTTCTGGTCACCTGGGTTTTACTGTCTACACTACTAAATTCCCAGTTTAAATTATGAACAAATACAAAATCTACTAAATTTATATCATTATTTTGTGTAACTAGAGTGTGCACAGACATTCACAATATACGACTGCACAAGACCCCAAGCGAGCCAGTTTGTGGGTTTGACACCCACAAACTGACGCGAGGAAATGAAATTCTTAATATTTTCATTTTTCGCCTTTTTGATAAAATGGCAAAGCGTGGCATTGAGTAGAGCCGCTTAACAAATATTGTCTTAACAAAAGAAAGGAAGAAGGGAACCTTCGTCCTTCCCATTCGTTTTTCCTATCTTGCCAGGAGTGGCATACAGCGTGAAGGTGAAAATAAAAATTATACCTATATAATGACGAAGTCACGAAAAAGAACAAATAAACAACGCTTTACAAACCTAAGCGATGCAAGTTCACTTAAAACCGTTAAAGATTATCGCTATTCATATCCTGGTTCCTCCATGGAGATCAGCTCGAAGATATTATATGCATAGTTATATTGTCAGTTACAGGATAATATAATAAATACAAGTGGAACAAATTTTCTCAAATTTTATTACATATGATCTTATAAGTTGTATTAAAAATGTGTATTTTTTAACATATACATAATATATATTTATTATAAGCAAATAAAATATTAGAGACATCTCCGATCCTTTATAGAGGAAATGAAGAAAACGAATGCCTGTGGAAAACGGAAATGGTTGTGACGTGTGTTTCATGTTTCTTGTCTATTTCCTATAGAGAATAAGATTAAAGTTAAAACTAGAATAAAGCAATTTTAAAAGACAGGATATTTTCTGTATAAATATATACTTATTGATAAAACATCTTTATTTTTTAAGTAGAAGGAACTTAATAATGATACATTCAGTTTTTCACTATGATTTAAGCCGACATCAAAAAAGAGGTCATCGATTTGAAATGTGTGAGATATTATTGAAATTAGATCTTATTTGAACAACATGATCTGTTTACATTACCAAGTACATGTGCTGAATTTCGAAAGTGTATATAATATATTTATATATTTGTCCACAAATTTCTTCGAAAAAAAAAGTATTTGCTTTATGATTGAAATGAGTTACATTTCTATATAAGGTCAAAACGTCAAAGTTTCATCAAAATCATTTTAGTAATTGTGATTGTGAGTATATTAATTTCAAGGCCTGACGTTGAAATTCCAGATTTCCATTGAATTCCTGAGTGAATAGGTAATTGAAGTCGGTTACTATTTCAAGACACTTTTGAAACGTGCGACTTGAGCACCACGATTTGTTTTATCAGACGAAAGAAATGATAAAGTTTAAGTAAAATTTACAATACAAATAAAACGTTTAATTTGATAAATAAAATCTTATAGGTATGTCATAGTAAAAAATACCACACCATACATAAAAAATACCATACCATATCACAAATCTATTTTTGTAGCATATATATGCCCGAAAACGTAAATTTATCATTTTTTATTGTTTATCCCCTCATATAATCCTGAAATTGGTACTGAAATCTCACCTCGCTTGACTGTTTGTTTATTTATGTATTTCAGTTTGAATAGTTATCATATTAATACGAAATAATGTAAATTGTTTATAAAAGAAGACTGCACTAAATTTATTTAAAAATATAATCAATTAATAAAAAATATATCGAAAAATATAATTACTGCAAGTAAAATATATCCATTGATCAATACTATTTAAGTTGGGGTAGAAAGTCGGAAGGATATACTGCTAAAATCGGAGTGTCTGGGAGAGCTGGTATGTGTCTTTGAAAACACATCATCGGTCAGTTAACGTGATTATTATGAAATTGGTTCACGCTTGAGAAATGAGACAATTTACGCTATAAAAAAGGTAAAAAAAGATATATATATATATATATATATATATATATATATATATATATATATATATATATATATATATATATATATATATATATATATATATATATATATGTATGTGTGTGTGTGTGTGTGTGTATATATAT
>DWMZ01001229.1:0-17169 GCA_018249855.1 Eueides tales michaeli
TTAACAGGAGCGTGCTTTATAATGGTTGACATGATTTGGTTCGCAATTAAAACTTTTTATATGATATACAAGAAAAATAGTTATTTTTTTTCCAGCTTTAGGCCAATGGAAAGTTTCTTATAAGTTCTGATAACGTGGCGAATATTATACAAAAAGGCACGAAAAATGATGCATAAACTCTAGTATATAATTTTACTGTGCTTGAGTGTACTGTAAATCAGTATATTTTATATTAGTTTTTTTTTCTTATACATCCAAGTTATAATGAATATTCTTTCTAGACAGACATACAACAATATGATCCTATTAGAATTCTGTTTTTTTTTTCTTTTGAAATACAAATCTGTCAATAATTCCTGTTTTTCTTTTTTTACGGTTTCACGCTGTATCCCGCACATGGCAGGTTAAGTAGAGGGAACATGGGAACCTAGTGTTACGAATTCGTTCCACGTTCCGTTGAATTTGAGGCATTGCGTGTTCAGTGCTGGAACTCAACGCCGCGTTTGACCTTGTTACCAAAGTGAAGAAATGAAGACGTTATATATTTCATTTAAAAATATTAAATATTTCATTTGCTTGAGTGTGTATCGAACCCGCAACCTGTCGTTTACAGTCACACGCTTGTGCCGCTGCGCCACGACAGGCCACATTACACACACTAAATCCAGGATGGTCTCAGTTTTTTTTTAATTCACATAGTAGGCTGGGCTAATGAAAGCTAGTATTAAGACATTCCACGTACCACCAAAATTTTCAAATACCGGATCTCAACGCTGCGCATCATCTTATATTATTAATACTAGAAAAATAGATATAAATAAAATATTAAATTTAAAAACGTATAAAAGTTTTAACGAAGCAGGATTTGAAGCCGCGCCTCTTGGAAACCGTCCAAGCGCTCTGACCAACTAAGCCATACGTTCTCATCGAGCTGCGTCGAAATTCTTACACGCTTGTTACAACTTATTTATGTATATGTAAAAAATGTCCCTACAGAGACGCCAATAACATAAATTCAAATCCTGCTTCGTTCAAATTTTTATACGTTTTTAAATTTAGTATTTTTCTTTCCTAAGTGTGAAATAACATTTTAAAAATAGTAAAAATATAAAAAAATAGCAAATTCCGAGTGGAATTGAACCCGTACCCTCACATTTACAGTCAATCAGACGCTGACGTCACAAGTGTCCTCAAAAATTAATTTACGCATGTAGTTAATATCAATGTGTCAATTTTATGTTAAAACTATGTAATTTTCATTAAAAAAAAAACAAAATAAAGTATATATACACAAGTGTTGAGATCGAATGTGGATCAGTCATCACGCGATACTTGCGTAATTGTTTTTAGTGACAAAAGAAATATATACATATAATAAATCTGTAACTGATCTCTGTCCGTACATAGAAGATATATTAAATAACATCTTAGAGGCGACGTTTATTTATGTATAGTAGGGGACGAAATAGTGATTTTTTTGTCTGTTTGTCTGTGCGTTTGTACGCGCTAATCTCAGAAACGGCTAACTTAAATTCAGCTTTTACTGTTTACTTTGGCAACCTTTGTTTAACATTTAGTGTTTGTTTTATTTAAATTGTTCAATAATTAAACGTTCACATTTTTACTATTTTTAAAGGAATATTCCACATTTAGGCAAAATTTGAACGAAGCAGGATTTGGACCCGCGCCTCTTGGAATCCGTCCAAGCGCTCTGACCAATTAAGCCATTCGTTCTCACCAAGCTCCTTCGAAATTCTTATACGCTTGTTACAACTTATTTAAGTTGTTAACAACTCTGTAGGGACGATTTTTACAAATTTCCGCTACCCAAAGACAATTCGTTAGAATTATCGTTTGGCAAGAGAGAATAATGCCATTTATTAAATATTTTTACTATTTTTAAAGTGATATTCCACACTCAGGAAAGAAAAATACTAAATTTAAAACCGTATAAAAATTTAAACGAAGCTGGATCTAAACCCGCCTCTTGGAGAGATGCTAACAACAGCTTGGACGGTCTCCAAGATGAGCGGGTTCAAATCCTGCTACGTTCAAATTTTTTTACGTTTTTAAATTTAGTGTTCCTACGTCAATTTAAAATATTAAATTCGACAAAATTGCTGTAATATCTTAACTTTTTTAGCTGATATTTTAAGTTTTTTGTGTATACATATTGTCTTAGAAGTAATAATGTTATTAGAACAAGAAATTAATTAATATAAGATTACTCACTCACTCTGTTTCACGCTGTATCCCGCAACCAAGTGTTAACATACTCTGTTTTGTTCCCACTTTTTGCCGCTTAAGATATGTGCAGAGTGGCGAAACTCAACGCCGTGCTTTGTTACCAAAAGCTTGTTACCAAAAGGAAGAAACCAAAAAAAAATATATATTTAATGAACCCTTTTCAAAGTAAAATTACTTAATAACTAATAGCTGGCCTGATAGCGTGTCTTAAATCGATGATCGATCGGTTTTCTGCACAAAACTTTTTTTCCGCCTCTCGCGAGTGTGCCAACTAGACCTCGGAACAAGCGATAAAGAGGCTCGATCGGCTCAAGCGTCTGAAGTAATAATAGATCGGTTACTTGTGTTTAATCTAATCTTTACCAACAAAATATTTGAATTAATTCAAATAAATGTTATTTTTTTCTAAATAAAAATTAAGTGCCTTGTACAAAATAATGCATTGCAATTCTGAGACTGCTTGAGGGTGGCACAATGTCTTTTGCTCAAGCGGTACTGATGGACTCACTGGAAAGTCCCACCTTTTCCACTAAAGCCCAGCGGAAGCCTTCCTCATCTATACGAGACTTCGTAGGATCGCTTACGCATACCACTACGACACCTCGGCTGGAAGGCCCGTCTTTAGCGGGCTGGGGTTTCTTCTAGGACACCTGCAGCCTCAATAACTTGCAGAAGGGCTACCATGAACCATTACAGCCATCAAAGCATGGCGTTGTGAAGCCCAAGCAGCATTGGACCAGTGTATAATGCGCCAAATTAACGAAGTCATAACATTCGTGGCACATCGGCGATATTTCTTTACATGCATTATGATGCAGGTATTTGTTGAATCAACTGTGCCCCGTGAGAACCTGCCCCAGTCTGAACGTCAAGACCCCGAACCCCATCTTAACCCAGCGCACGAGGTGAGGGCTGCGAACCTCCACCGTTACTAGGCTCGCCGCCGGTGATCCTCAGTTTTTAGCTTTAGGTATCAACACCTGAAAGTGCCCAGACAGCTCTGGAAATAAATATACCAAAAGACGTAGAAGAAACTCTGGTGACAAGGTTGCCGTTATAGGAGCGCTTAGCGCACGGAGACCTATGAAGATCTGTTAGTAACTCCTTAAAGTCTTAACGATTTGCCAGTCTATCATCGAGCTGCAAAACCTTCCTTTTGTCTTCATAAATTCCCTGCAGCTGACTCTCAACAGCAGGATCGGGACCATCCCTCCTGCTCTCCTGCCTGCCTGTATACGCCCGTAGGGGTAGGATGCAGGATCTCCACAGGCCAGCAATTTCAGGCTTCCATTATTGACTTTTGAAGAAATTGAAGCTAGGTTCTGAAATATTTGCATGGAAGCCCCACTTTGCCACAATCACAACCTCTTTGGCCAGCTATTTAAGCCTGCTATGAGATCATCCCGGGAACGTTCAAGCTGGACCACTAGGTCGGATCACTGACGCCGGTTGAGTGGAAATTTCAAATATTATATAGAGATGATCTGACAAAGTCTCCACTTTCTTCTCTACTCTCCAATTAATCACATTTTTTGTGACGGTTGGGGTGGCGAATGAAAAGTCCACCACGGCCCTCCATTATGTTGCACACATGTGAATACTGTACATTAAGAAGTAACGGTTCGGAAAGCAGAGCCCCTACTTGAACAACTTGACCTTTGGCGTTCGAAGTAGGGTTCCTTCTGCACGGGACTTAGTATTAGAGTCACCGAGGAAAATAATTTTCCTCGGCAACTGTCAAGTAACTGCAACTCAGGTAGAGTCAAGAAAATTAAAAACGGCCAGACTGCTGTTGGAGGAGAAGTACCAGCTAGGACATTTTCTCCTCACTCTACTCGACATATATCGACATATGGAGAGACTCGAAGGTTGTGAGAAGAATACTATTGATGGTGCCAGATGTAATGACTACAAAGCCGTCCAAATCAGCCATTCAACGAGGATCATAAGGGATATGATACGTACATACTCGTACATACATAGGATTAAATCAAATGTCATGGCTCAATCATAGACAAAAATCTAGGTTGGTAACATTTTGCTCCTAACATATTCGACGTACATTGCCTGTTGGATTTTGATGTACATTGCGCTGTAAAACAATTTTTGTTGGAACCACACAAATATGCAAAGGAGTCCGCCATCGTCTTCTACATCGCTTGAGTTGACTTCAGATCCTCGATTACCATCAACACACGAGGATGTAAGAAATATCATTACAGATATCATGCAAGTGCAAATGGATATTATTCAAAGATCAATGAAAATTTATTTCAAACATTTAATTCGGAGTTACCATAGGTTATTCGGAGGTGCCAAAGAGAGAATGGATAATGTCAAAAAAAAAAATAGAAGAAATTAGTAATGATTACAAATTGATAATTAATGACGTGGGAGATACCAAGTCAAAAACAGTAAATTACAAGATATCGTGGTTTTCTTAAATAATAGAAGCTATATTATTGAATAAAGTACAAGGTCGTACCACGTTGAGATTCAATGCGTGGGTGCTTGAGTTCAAGAATGAGATGGACAAAGGAGCCAGTAAATACGAACTCGATAGTTTATTTGTCGTGTAGAATTGAAGGAAGAGATTCGGTCAGAGATATAGGTGTTGTTTTCTACTGAAAGATGTCTTTTGTTCGATTAACGAAAATGTAACAAAGACATCGAGGATGTTGAGTTTGGTTACTAGAAATGGAAAAGCCTTAAAGAGATCTCAGACAAAAAATACTCTCTATTTCGTTATGGTACGTAGTCTGCTGATATATGCTAGTTTCGTGTGGCGACGTAGCATGTTCGTCTGCTCTCTTTGTCTGTTTGTACAGGCCCATTTTTTGAATTACTGAATCGAATGAAACTGAATGAAACTTTTTTGATCTTAAGCTGTTAGGTCTGGACTGGATCTAGGCTATATATGATCTTAAAGACTTCAACTTTTGACGCAGAACCTTAGGGATCCAGCTAAACTAAAATCAATCTAGGGCATCTGTTGAATAGTCATCCAATGCCACTTTAGTGAATTATGTTTTTATTTTCCATTGATGAATTGGAAAAATATAAAAGAACTGTAATAACCCGGTTAAACTAAAAGATATAGTAAAACATCAATTAACAGAAGCTTAGATTAGCAAAGAATTTCGTTCAACACATGTAAATTGTAGCGTCTGCTTGTGATTTGAATTAAGTATTAGCATGGATAGATGCTAGATACCAAAAAAATATCAGATCTGTAGGGTATGTATGTATCATATTAATTAGTCAGTTACATAGAACTATGGTATGGAAACTGCATACGATGACTTTCTGTTACTTTGTATTTAATAAAAATAATTTGTCGATAAAGCAATTGCGTTATGTTCCCATGAGAATTATTAAATTTCGGTGGTGCGTGACCCAAGTCAACTTTATTATGCGTATTAAAATCACCAAGTGTTACAACCTCTGCGGTGGTGATCTATAAGAGCGCATCTTCGATAGCCGGTTGTATGTACTCCATGACTCGATACGTTTCTACATTACCGCTGAGCGATCTCTACGGGCTTGCGTAGACTCGGACACGATCATCAGAAACCAGACACGAAACCAGATAGTCGGCAGATCAAAATTGGTAGGATGATGGAAATTTAGGTCCTCCCTTACTTTGTTGTCAAATTAATGATTTTATAAATGATGAATACATTAGAAATCGATATTAAATATTTTAGACCTTCGAGTTTTATAAGTTCGTCAAAAATATGAATATTTTTGGACAATTGTTGTTGAAGATATATTACTAATTCATATAGCTGGTTTAGCTGGTCGATTAAAATTCACATAACATATTCCAGACTCTCGATCTTTCTATGTCGATCAATAATAAGCATCAGACTAAATAACTTTGATAATGACGACATATCACTAATTCATATACTTCAGCTGGTCCATTTGAATGCCACATTAAATGTTATTGATCCTCACGTTTTATATGTCAATGAATAATACTCATGGGGCAGAACAAACTGTAGCAGCATAGCTTTAATTCTTATATTTTAGCTGGTCTAGTAATGCTCCGCATGAGATATAATCACAATAAATACAAATAAATACCACAGCGGTTGACATCCACTTGAAAAACTCACCTAATGTCGCATTTTTGGTGCTTGTGTTGTGCACCATGATAATTCTGAAATGCAACCACTCAGAGCCGGTAGACCAACTCGTTTCACTTGTGGGGATATAAATTTTCGAAATGGTGCCAAAGCTGACCATTTTTCTTATCGTTTTTTTCGCAATAATACAGTTATTTTAGAGCATCATAACTCTGAAATCCAACCACTGCGTTGCAGCAGACCAATTTTTTTCGCATGTGAAGGTGTTATATTTTAAATAGGTACCAAAACTGACCGTTACCGTGATCGTTTTTTTCACAACAACAAAGCCTCTTTCAAGCTCCATAACTCGAGTTCGCAACCACTGAGAGCAGACAAACCGAATTCGTTTAAATCAGGGGACAGCCCTACAATCCATATTTATCGACATGACCGTATCCCTGATCGTTACGAAAAATTACGCAACCTCTTAGTCTATATGGTCTGTTAACTAAAAACTATTAAAATATAATAAAGTCATACCTATATTTAAATCAGGTAGCACATCCGATTCCAACAAATTTTGACCTGCACACACTACCTTCATTCATTAAAATTTTTGAAAAAAGTATTTTAAATCACATATTAAGACACAGCATTTTTATTCCGCCACTCAATACACAATATATCAAATTCAGCGGAAAGTGGGGAACGGAACGGAGTGTCATAACATTAGGTTCCCAAATTCCCTCTGCCTACCCTGCCATGAGCAGAATACAGTGAAACTGGAAGAAATAATTGCATTTTATCCTTAAAATCTTATAGTAACATTTTTACTATTTCTAAAGTGTTATTCCACACTTAGGAAAGTAAAATACTAAATTTAAAAACGTATAGAAATTTGAACGAAGCAGGATTTTTCTTTCCTAAGTGTGGAATAACACTTTGAAAATAGTAAAAATATTTAATAAATAGCATTCTCTCTTGCCAAACGATAATTCTAACGAATTGTCTTTGGGTAGCGGAAATTTGTAAAAATCGTCCCTACAGAGATGCTAACAACATAAATAAATTGTAACAAGCGAAAAAATTTCGACGGAGCTTGGTGAGAACGAATGGCTTAGTGGTCAGAGCGCTTGGACGGATTCCAAGAGGCGCGGGTTCAAATCCTGCTTCGTTCAAATTTTTATACGTTTTTAAATTTAGTATTCTTATAGTAACAGTAGTTTTACTAAGAGTCGCTCTACCGATGCTGGTATCTCCTACAAAGAATATTTTTATGAAGCGTGGGTAGATGCTCTTGCATTGTTCTGAGACTTGTCCAAGGCGTTTGATGTTTGTTTATTTGATGTAGCTGCATCACTACGGCATAAGAGGACGTGTACTCTCTCGATATCTTATATAACTAACATTGTTCAGAGGATTGATGTGTATGGCAAGAAGTCTTCTAGACATTAATCAGTGTAGGGTCCCGCAGGGGTCTAGTCTTGGCCCTTTTCTCTTTTTTTTTCTTCTTTTTTAGCTCAACTTAGGGTAGGCAGAGGGAACTCGGGAATCTAGTGTTAAGACACTCCGTTCCACTTCCGTTCCCCACTTTCCGCCGAATTTGAGGCATTGCGTGTTGAGTGGTGGAGTTCAACGCTGCGCTTCGCCTTTTTACCAGAACGAAGAAATGAAAAATTAAATCATTAAATTGAAAATATTAAATATTTCATTTCCTCGAGTGGGAATCGAACCCAGAACCTGTCGGTTACAGTCTCTTTTACAGTACTATTACAGTTCTCTACATACGAGTATATAACAATGTATAGAACGCTTTCTCAAAAGTCTCAATAACTTACTATTTAATAGCAAATAAACTAAATGAATATTTTTTTTTTAGTACAAATGGCACGATAATTTCTAAAGCTGATGTAAACTAGAATGGTGAAGCCGAGGACTCTGTTGATTCTACGGTATTTCTCGGTACCATCATTGACTCTAAATTACAGTGGGGCTCTCATATTGATAGACTTAGCTAAGCAGATTTCGCCGTTAAAACAATCTGATTATAAATAGACGTGGAAACGGCACATCTTGTCTACATTCATAGTATTATTGTCCTACGACAATCCATAAATTGGGCCCCATAGATTCTTGAAGGAAAAAAAATTATATTTACTGTTTTATCTCAATACATTTTTGAAAATATTATTTATGTTTAGAATAATATTAATGAATTTATCAAAATCGATAACCTAAATAATGTGAATACTAGAAATAAGCTTAGTGATTCATATAACTCAATTGCATCGAGTCCGTAATTCTTTTATGGGACAGTGAGTACTCTTTTACAATAAGATACCAGAAAACGACCGAGAATGTTTTATATAACAATTTAAGAAAGTT
This sequence comes from Eueides tales michaeli, assembly GCA_018249855.1. Lineage (NCBI taxonomy): Eukaryota > Metazoa > Arthropoda > Insecta > Lepidoptera > Nymphalidae > Eueides > Eueides tales. Next base: position 8,706 of record DWMZ01001229.1, read on the forward strand.
GTGACAAAATATTTTTAACAATTATATACCATTTTTTTTTTACGAATTTCAACAAGATACTTTCTTGTTCTAATAATATTATCACTTTTAAGACAACATCTTACATTGAAAACGAAAATTTCAGCTAAATTATAAAAAAAAATTGTAACAATTCTGTCGAATTTAATAGCAAACACTGAATTGAAATTTAAGACATTCAAGTCTGGTTAGCCGTTTATGAGTTTAGCGTATACAAATTCAAACAAAAACACAAAAATTTTGAAAAACATTTTTTTGTGCCCCATTACTACCTCGTCATGGATCGTTTTCATATATCTCTAATAGTTTAGCAGCAGAGTTTTTTCCAATTTCTTTGATAAATACTGTCATACTTTAGTCATTAGCTGCAAAGTCTTAATGTTTTATACCCAAAAACCTTCCTCTTGAACCAATCATATTCTATCTATTATAAAAAACCGTTTCACTTCAGTTCCCCACTGAAGTGAACGGAGTGTCTTAACACTAGGTTCCCAAGTGCCATCTGCCTACACTGTCATGTTCGGGTAACAGCGTGAAGCTGAAAAAAAAACCGCATCAAAATCTGTTGTGTACTTTTAAAGATCTAAGAATATATAGGAATAGATGTAGAAATCAATTTTTCTCTATCTGAGAATAATTCTTTTTTTTTTTAGCTTCACGCAGTATCTCGCGCCAGACAGGGTAGGTAAAGAGAACCCGGGAACCCGGGATCCTATTGTTAAGACACTCCGTTCTACTTCCGTTCCCCACTTTCCACCGATTTTTGAAGCATTGCGTGTTGAGTGGCGGAACTCAACGCCGCGCTTAGCCTTATTACCAGAGCGATGAAAGGAAACATTAAATATTTAAATTTAAAATATTATATATTTCATTTCCACGACTGGGGATCGAACCCAGAACCTGTCGGTTACAGTCACACGCTTGTGCCGCTGCGCCACGACAGGCCTCTGAGAATAACTGATAAAAAAAAATACTCTGCTGAATTTCCTGTGCCTGTTCTTCTCAGGTCTAATGTCAAACAATTTACTATCGTTTCACCAAAATTAAGTCACTTGCTTAAGTAAAATTGTTTCACGTAAAATTAATCATTTCAGATTCACGCTCTCTGTATATCACATACATGACAGGGTAGGCAAAGGGAACTTGGGAACCTAGTGTCAAGACACTCTGTTCCGATCTCTACTTTCCGCCAAATTTTGTGCATTTGGTGTGTTTAATGAAGGAATTCAAAGCCACACTTTGCCTTGTTATCAGAGCAAAGAAATGAAAATATTAAATATTTAATTGAAAAATATTAAATATTTCGTTTCCTCGAGTGGGGATCGAACCCATGATACGGTAGGTCGACAAGCGCACGCTTTTGCCACTATACCACATTTCCCCTTAAACTAAATTAATCATCTTATCTTACTAATATTATAAATGCGACAGTTTGTACGGATGTGTGTATGTTTGTTACTCTTTCACGCAAAAACTACTGAACGGATTTTCATGAAACTTTGCAGTAATATAGATTCGATATCAGAACAACATAATAAGTTAAAATTTATAGGGATTTTTAACCGACATAAAAAAGGAGGTTCTTTTATGTATGTTCCCCGATTACTCAAAGATGGGTGGATCAATTTTCAAAATTATTTTTTTGTTCGAGAGGCTATATTTCACAATTGGTCCCATGGTCCCAAGGACATCAGGATCTGATGATGGAATCCTGGAGAATCGAGGGCAACCGATAAATTTGAAAGGCCTGTGCGGTTTTTTCGTATAATAACGCAATTGGGAGATCTGTATCTGACTATCATCTCATTTTATTAACCGACTGCAAAAAAGGAGGAGGTTCTTAATACGTATGTTCCTCAGATTACTCGAAGATGGGAACACCGATTTTAAAACAAACTTTTTTTATCGTTGGAGTTACTGTAGGAGGTAGATTACTGTAGGATTATTTATCTTAAATAGTTCTAAATAAAAGTCCGCGACAGCATATACCTATCTTTTATGTGTAAGTCTCTATGACCAAAATAGTGAACGCGGACGAAGCCGCGGGTAACAGCTAATGTATTATAACTTCATATTTTGTATAAAATATTTGAATTTGAAAAATCAAATAACTGACATCTCATAAAAAATGGAATAAAAAAGAGATGTGGAAAGAAGAGAACAGGCTGCACAACATATGCTCAGTGGTCAGTCACTCATACATTCAGTGTCTCGACAATCGATGGTATGTGGGTAACAGAGTGTCCCAACACTAGGTTACCTTTAATGACCTAACCAAAAAAAAAAAAAACAAAACACGTCGAAACATTGAAGTTACGACCTCCATCTTATAGATGACTGTATTATTTGTACATTATTTAAAAGGCAACTGTTCAAATATTGGAGAAAATCAATTAATTACCTGCCAAGTAATTGTGTGTTATGTATTAATGTTACTTCTATTGTTATGAATTAATAACTAAAGATTTTATATGGATTTGCTTGGATATTTTTTGAAAATATGAACAAGGTTCCCAGGTTCCCTCTGCTTATTCTGTACAGCGTGAAGCCAATGTACCTATATGTTGTTGTATATAACTAGGGACGGTGAGCCAAGAGAGGGGTTATAGTCGTGGCAGGCGATGGTTCTCTCACCACTCGAGGAAATTAAATATTTATTATTTTATTTTGGTAACGAGACAAAGCGCGGCGTTGTGTTCCGCTATTTAACAAATGCCTCCAAATTTCGAAAATGGGGAACGGAGTGTCTCAATACTAACCTTCCTCTTTTTGCCATGCTATCTACATGCACGATATATGGCGTAAAGTTAAAAAAAAAAAGCTCGCACACACCCAAAATATATACTAATGTGAACTTTTACAGTGACGTTTTTCTTTACTTTTTGATTGTAACGTGGTAGGATTAATAACTAGACGTATAAAATGGAGTTTCGCAAGTAAAAATGAAGTATATTAGAATTAGGTTCCCTTAGCCTTCTCTGCTTCAAATGCAGGATGTAGTTTGAATTCTTTACTAAAATCGAATCCTATTTAAGTTACATTGAGAGGCAAATAGGGGGTAGGCAGAAGGAATCGAGGAGCTTAGTATTAAGGCATTCCCTTCTCATTAAGTCTTTCACTTAATGGCTACAGGAGGGAGAGAGAGATAGAGAGAGAGATGGGGACGGATATGGGGAGAGAGAGAGAGATGGAGATGAAGATGGAGAGAGAGAGAGAGAGAGTTACTGAAGCGTTGCAGGCTTTTAATGTGGAGATAGACGAGCTTTTTGAAGGTACCCATATTGTATTGAACGGGAATCTGTGCTGCAGGTAGGCCATTTCACAGATGTGTGGTGCGTGGAAACTTTGAAGAAACCGCTCAGTTATGGAGTTCTACTTATCCAAATGATGAGGATGGAATTATAGTGGTATGTGATGTAAAATTCTTTTATGTTCAGCGAAAGACCTAATGAAAACTTCTTGCCTGTTTCTGAAGGCTTTTTATCGATTGGCGGTACTCAACGCCGCATTTGTTTCAGGATTTTTATAAAAATATTGTCATTGTACGTATACATTGATATAAATAAGGGTAAATTGTGGTCTGTTGAGGCGTAATGGCACAATCGTGTGACTGTAAGCGCGACAGGTTGTGGGTTCGATCCCCAATCGAGGTAATAAAATATTTTATATTTTAAAATTAAATATTTAATATTTTAATTTCTTCGCACTGATAACAAGGCAGTTGAGTTCTGCCACTCAACACGCAATACATTAAATTCGGCGGGAAGTGTATGTGTGCGGTATAGAACGGAGTGTCTAATCACTAGGTTGCCTCTGCCTACGTGCCATGAAGGGGTCCTGTAGCGTTTAAATTCACATGTGCCTAGCGCCACTTAAGTTAAAAAATATGTAGTGATTGTAAATTAATATGAATTTATCAAAAAAAAAAATGACAGAAGCCCGTCGTGGCGCAGCGGCACAAGTGTGTGGCTGTAACCGACCGGTTGTGGGTTTGATTCCCAGTCGAGGAAATGAAATATTTAATGTTTCATTTCTTCGCTCTGGTAATAAGGCAAAGCGCAGCGTTGAGTTCCGCCACTCAACACGCAATGCCTCAAAATTCGGCGGAAAGTGGACAACGGAAGTGGAACGGAGTGTCTTTACATTAGGTTCCCGGGTTCCCTCTGCCTACCCTGCCTTGTGCGGGATACAGCGTGAAGCTAAAAAAAAAATGTCTGAATTGTTTCATAATTCAGTTAAAATAATTAAATCCAATTTAAAAAAAAATCATAACAGTACGCAAATTTTCACTGTATCGAATTAAAAATATAACGACAGTTTGTTTCGTTTTTTTTACTCACCTTCACGCTGTATCCCGCATATGATTCCCTAAATTTCCTCTATCCACCTTGGATAGAAGAAACTTACGAACATAGTGTTAAGACACTCCGTACCGTACCCCACTCTCCGCCGGAATTTGAGGCTGTGCGTGTCGAGTGGCGAAATTCAGTGCCGCGCTTACTTATTCGTCCATGCGCTTTTACTAACTGAGCCATACGTTCTCATCAAGCTACGTCGAAATTCTTAATGCTTATTACAACTTATTTATGTTGTTAGCATCTCTGAAAAGAGATTTTTACAAAGGCACAGGGAACCCGGGAGAGAACCTGATATTAATATATTCCGTTACAATTACTTCCGTATTTAACTGTTATCGGATTACAGCGCCATTTAGGAAAATATATGAATATTAAGGTACCTAATTGGTTGGGACCATTTTTGTCAAAAAATAACATATATTTTACAATTTAATCACAAAATATACAAACGCAATTTAAAAAAAAAAACTTAAAAACGAAGAACGTGACACAAAAACAAACACGCAGATTAGCCGCACATTAAAATTAATAATGAATTACGGTTATAAAAAAAAACAATATAAATTTTTAATTAAAATTAAACGTTAAAATTTATATTATTAGCTTATTTAAACAGCTTTCGTTAAATAGCCAATATATTTAATGTATTATATGTTTTGTATTTCATTGTTCGTTACAGAGTATAAAAACTGGGGAGCAATGTTGTCAACCATAATCCAGTTAGCTGCTAAAATGACGTCTACCGTCTTAGTGGTATTGGTGGTAAGTTGTTTTTTTTAATTCTTTTTACTATTTTCCCAAGCAAAAAGAAGGGTGTTATATGTTTGTACTGTCTGTTTATATGTGGCACTGTAGCTCCGGAATTCGTGAACCGATTTACTCAGCTTCACTCTGTATCCCGCACATGGTAAGGTAGATAGGAGAAATTTAGAAACGTAGTGTTAAGACACTACGGTCCGATCCCAACTTTCCGACCATTTTGAGGCATTGCGTGTCGAATGACAGAATTCAATGCCGCGCTTCCTAAATCGTCCATGCGTAATTACTAAGCCATACGTTCTCATCAAGCTACGACGAAATTCATCACGCTTATTACAACTTATTTATGTTGTTAGCATCTCTGTAAAGAAATTTTTACAAATTTCCGCTACCCAAACACAATTCGCTTGGCAAGAGAGAATGCTAATTATTTAATATCTTTTATTATTTTTAAAATATTATTCCACACTTAGGAAAAGAAAAATACTACTACTAATTTTAAAAACGTATAAAAATTTGACCGTATCAGGATTTGAACCCGCGACAAGTGTGGAATAACTTAAAAACAGAAATAGAATATAGAAAGTGGCGAACGGCAGTGTCTTAACAAGGGTGACAAACACTCCGCCCTAACACGAGGCTCCCTAGGTTCCCTGTCTCCTTTGCCTACGTTGCTATATGGCGAACACACCGTGAAGGTAAACAAAAAGTATAATATCTTAACTTATATTCATGAACGACTAATCAACAACATTTTCTAGAGGCATATTAATCAAAAGATAAATTTTGTATTGTGTTTTATTGATAATGAAAGCTTTCTTTCAGGCTTTGACCGCAGTAAACGGTTTGCCAAGGCAATGTAAGTATTTGTTTTACTATTCTTCTAATAAGTTAAATATCATGCCACTAAACGCGACAGTTTCTGGATGCAAACCCAACTCCAGAAATTGAAATATTTTCATCTCCAGGCACTCTTAACGAGGTACGAGAGCTGTGTTTAGTTCCAAAATTCTGCAGAAAGATCTAAAATATTAAAGGCAACGGAGTGACTTAACACTTCGTTCCCTAATTTCCCCCATGATGTAGCGAGAATCTACAAAAATATTGTTCACTGGGTGCAAAAATGGCGTTAATTACACTTATTTCATTTAACTAGGTTCACGCTGTATCCCGCAAAAGGCAGGATAGCCAGAGGGAACCCGGGAACCTAGTGTTAAGACACTCCGTTCCACTTTTGTTCGAAGCGTGTTGAGTGGCGGAACTCAACGCCGCGCTTTTGCCTTTTACCAGAGCAAAGAAATGAAAATATTAAATATTAAAATTGAAAATATTATATTTCATTTTATATAACTATCTAAATATTTCAATATGTGCAGAAAAACACGTCCCCTGTGTGTATATTTGAATAAGTATATTTTTTTTATTGTTGCTGACCTGATCTCCTGCTGACCTGATCTCAAAGTTATTCAAACGTTCAAGATACAAATAATTTTACCTCATACAACAGTTAAAAATTAAATTATATTACATATAATTTATGGAAGGCAATAAACTAATTAGTAATTTTCTTCTCAAAAGATGCTCCAGTACATCCAATTAGAGAAAGATGTAAATGCAGCAACTCGCCCATTATATTACCGGCACCAAGTCCGAAACCAGCCACGAGCCAGCCTTTATTGCTCTTTTTATTGTCGGCTCAAGATATTGAAAATCAAGGCAGATATGACTATCCAATAAGCTACTATATTGGTCAAAATTACGGTCCCGATTCCCTTGGAGTACAATCTGCGGGAATTCCAGTTAGTCAAGCTGGCCAATACGGTACTAGCTCGTGGTCTCACACCGATTCAATAGTAAAAAACCAACAAGGTGAAGGACGAAGCTCCGGAAGCGGACGAAGCCAAGCTGACCAATACGGTAGTAGTTCGTTAACTCAAGCCGATTCGGTAGTAAAAAACCAACAAGGTGAAGGACGAAGCTCCGCAAGCGGAGGAAGCCAAGCTGACCAATACGGTAGTAGTTCGTTAACTCAAGCCGATTCGGTAGTAAAAAACCAACAAGGTGAAGGACGAAGCTCCGCAAGCGGAGGAAGCCAAGGTGACCAATACGGTACTAGCTCGTGGTCTCACACCGATTCGGTAGTAAAAAACCAACAAGGTGAAGGACGAAGCTCCGGAAGCGGACGAAGCCAAGCTGACCAATACGGTAGTAGTTCGTTAACTCAAGCCGATTCAGTAGTAAAAAACCAACAAGGTGAAGGACGAAGCTCCGCAAGCGGAGGAAGCCAAGGTGACCAATACGGTAGTAGTTCGTTTTCTCAAACCGATTCGGCAGTAAAAAACCAACAAGGTGAAGGACGAAGCTCCGCAAGCGGAGGAAGCCAAGCTGACCAATACGGTAGTAGTTCGTTAACTCAAGCCGATTCGGTAGTAAAAAACCAACAAGGTGAAGGACGAAGCTCCGCAAGCGGAGGAAGCCAAGCTGACCAATACGGTAGTAGTTCGTCATCTCAAGCCGGTTCGGTAGTAAAAAACCAACAAGGCGAAGGACGAAGCTCCGCAAGCGGAGGAAGCCAAGCTGACCAATACGGTAGTAGTTCGTCATCTCAAGCCGATTCGGTAGTAAAAAACCAACAAGGTGAAGGACGAAGCTCCGCAAGCGGAGGAAGCCAAGCTGACCAATACGGTAGTAGTTCGTCATCTCAAGCCGATTCGGTAGTAAAAAACCAACAAGGTGAAGGACGAAGTTCCGCGAACGGAGGAAGCCAAGCTGACCAATACGGTAATAATTCGGGAAAAAGCTCAAGCTCCTCTAGCAATACCAACTCAAAAACAAGTTCACATTCAGGTAGTTCACATTCAGGTCACCGAGGAGTAGCCCATTCATCGGGACGTGCACATGGCGAGTCTTATAATCAAAATGTAAGAAATTCGGGTTCAAGCAGCAATAGTAACACAGAAGCAAATAGTTCATCTGGATCACTATTAAGTCACCGTCGTGGACATCACGGTCATCATCCTGTCCATCATCCAACACATATATCCGGACACAAGCCGGTGCACAATCCAGTACACATTCCTATTTCTATTCCCATTCCCATTCACCATCCAGGACATCACATTGGACACATTCCTGTTCACCTACCGAAAATAGGTACCCATCATGAGGGCTCACAAGGGCAGCTACACGGCAACGGACACGGCAGCGGGCACGGCAGCGGACACGGCAGCGGGCACGGCAGCGGGCACGGCAGCGGGCACGGCAGCGGACAGGGCAACGGACAGGGCAGCGGACACGGCAGCGGACACGGCAGCGGACACGGCAGCGGG
>DWMZ01001230.1:0-17169 GCA_018249855.1 Eueides tales michaeli
TATATATATATATATATATATATATATATATATATATATATATATATATATATATATATATATATATATATATATATATATATATATATATATATATATATATATATATATATATATATAAAGATTAGATGTAGGATTACTATTTTCATTCTAGAATTTTTATCCATACTGTATTTTGTGTGAGCCAGTTATTAATAGACACCAATGGCATAAACATTCACGTCTAAAAATATAATACTAAATAGTGCCAATCTGTCATACCTAACCTACCAAAATATTAAGGAGCTCCATTAATTGTAAAAAAAAAAACAATATTTTATTATTTCATATCTTTCTTTATTATTCATATAAACCATGACGTAATACAATAACGGCTTATATTAATTTTAATATAATGATAGATTTATATACAAGAAAATTTTTTATTCGGTTTCACGCTGGGTGCGCAGTTGCAGAATAAGCATAGTGAACTTGGTAAACTATTGTCACAACAATCAGTTCCATTTTTTACTTGCCGCTGAATTTGAGGCGTTGTGTCTTGAGTGGAGGAACTTAATGCCGCGCTTTGCCTCGAATGTGGATCGAAACCACAGCCTGTCGCGTTTACAATCATACGCCCTGCACCACGATAATCATGTAATAATAATTGTACATAATAATTGTACTAATTGTAAATATTACAGCTTTATTATTTATAAAAAGAAACATGTGGCATAAATTACTGAGACTATATCCCTGTTCAAGAAAGAGGTCTACACAGCTGCAGCTGTGTTCTTATTTAAATCTTCAGAAAATTCTCTAAATTTTATTATGACGAAATATAGAAAATGTTCTGAAAATGCAAGTGAAAATGCAAAAAATATATTTGATGAAATAACTTCGATTTATAGTTGCCCCTCAGACTAGAATTGTACTGATCTTTCAGAAATAGTGAATATATATTTAGATATCAATAAAATAGAGACTATTTTTTATTACAAAACTTAAAATGTGTATTCATCGTATATGTGAATGTAGGTGAGCAGTCCAAGCACTCTTTGACAGCGCTGCACGTTTATATCTAAATAATAAAATGTTTTTCTACTTTATGTTCATTTTTTATATAACGCTTTTTGAATTTCAGGTTTTTCAGCTTAAAAAGAGTTTTTTTTATATTTTGTCCTGTATAGATATCAAGATGTGAATAACGTTTTTGAATGTAAAGGATATTAATTATTTTAGCTACAAAGCCTGATAGTGAACAACATTCTGCAAAGTTGTGTTAAATGAAACAATATTATATATATATATATATATATATATATATATATATATATATATATATATATATATATATATATATATATATATATATATATATATATAACCAACTATAACAAAAGAATATATGCATTTCTATCAAACATGACATATTGCTTAAAATTAAATTGAATTTCAATCAATGTGTCATGTCATCATCTCCTAAGTATAAATTATAATGCTTTCACAAAACACACAGTGCCTCCTGAATGGCAATGCCTCTTGAATGCAGAACGGAAGTGTCTCAATGGAGACGGAGTGTCGTAACACTAGGTTTAAGGTTTCATTTAACACAACTTTGTAGAACCTCTTATCTAGCTCTGTGCAAATTTGCTAGTACAGCGTACAGCAAAAAAATTGATTTTACATCATTTTATTCTGCAAATCTTATCAATTTTTAGTATGCGATGTCCAATGCCATAAAATTTTACTAAACGAAACCGCTATTTAAGTTAAAAGTATCTTACATTTTTTATAAGTTTTTTGTTTTTCTGTTATGGTACTTTTTTATTTTTTCTTTGGTGGTCATATTTTTCTCCTCTAATTCGAGTCATTATGTATTTAGTGGCGAAATTTACTAATATAGAAATGAAAATAATGCCTTCGCAATATGGGAATCGAACTCACTGCCTTATTACTTCAGGTAGCACGTTAGAATTAGTTCATAAAAGCGCCACAGTAATAATTTGTGAGAGTAATTAAGTCCGATCCCTTGTAATCCCGAGTAATTCTAATAAAACACAAAGTTCTCCAGTATTATATTTTTGAACGTTTAAAGGGAAAATTAATTGGATTCGAATGAATTTAATTAAGAAAAATGATGTTATGAAAATATGGAATACGTTTGAGCAAAATAAATTATTATTTAAGCGAAATATACTTAGGTACTAAATAACGGCCAGCGTTGTAAACAAAACGTTCAACAGTGAACCATAATGATAGTCTAATTATGTTTTGCTGGGTAATAGAAAGCTAGAGATTCAAACGTGGCGTGGCGTCGCCTGTTTAAATTTAGTAAATAATTAAATTATAGACAAAATAAAATAAAATATAAGTTAAAAATAAATAAAATATATACCTGTGTAGGTTATTCTGACGTAATTTCAACAAAATTCACTTACTAGCGTTTACGTGGAATTAAAACGAACATCTATCTTCACAAATTTTAACATTTATGTCTTTACAACGATAAAATTAGGAGGAGATAACGTTTAAAAATCGTGTTAGATAAATGATTGTAAATAGAAAATTATAAAAAAAATTACATAAACGTAAATAGATAGATAAAAATAAATAGTTTCATGCTGGATCCCGCATAAAGTCAAATATGTAAAAGAAGCCTGACTTGTTACTAGAGCCAGGGATTGAAAAAGATCACTCGCTAGTGGGATTCGAACTATCCCTCTACCAAGGTGAGATAATGAAAATGGGAGTCAAACCCACTACCGTCGAGTTAACAATCAGTTAGTGTGCTAAGGCAACCACAGCCTCATCAAAATACTAATATGAAAAATTAATAGTAATAATATATTTCATCAAAATACTAATATGAAAAATTAATAGTAATAATATATTTATTTATTAAATATAATCATTAATTGTCTCTTAAATTAATAAGTGAGCATTGGTAACCAGACTAGTATTAACCCTACAATATTAATGACGTTTTAAATATTTAATATATGTAAAAATCATATCGCTATATCCCGCCCATGGCAGTTTTTACAGAGACCTGTAAACCTATTGTTAAGACATTCGTGTCATTCCTCACTTTTGCCAAATTAAAAGCATTGCATGTTGGGTGGCGGAGCTCAACGCCGCGCTTTGCTTAGTTACCAAAAAAAAAATATTAAAGATTTATTTTCCTCATGTGGGGATCAAAACGATACCCTGTCGCATATGCTTACGCTTACAGTCACATGCGTATACCCCGGCACCAAGACAGGCCTCACGAATAGTCACAAATGTAATATTTTGGTAAAATGACTAAGTACATTTTCACAGAACTAACTGAGATAGAGACAATATAACAATGAAAACAGTAAACAAGGGTCAAATTAGAATCAAACGAAAATGAGTTACAAATTGTATTCGCAAATAACAGATCTAAAAATAAGTACCTTAACAACATGAATAAATATAATGGAGATAGTAATAAGTTACAATTTTCTAGGGTTTTTAGTAATATTTCGTAATGTTGCAATGTCTATGAATTTTATAAAAGCTTTGATTTTGTTTCTATAATATTGTGCTTCTGGTAGCTTTTAAAAATATTAGGCTAAAACAACAAATTCTCACCTCTTTAACAACCGTTATATACTCGAAAATATCTGATAAAATGTAACTTATAAAGAAAAAAATCGTTTTCTAAAAGAATACAATTCTAACCTTTAGCTTAAGGACATTTTTGCATAGCTTAAAAAATTTACTTGTAATATCCTGTAGAAGTTTCTACTATAATAATTTAGATATATCTATAATTGGCAAGCCGCCCATTTCCCCGATATGGATACGGAACGACCTGACTTAGTAAATATTTCACTATCTTATCACTGATATCTTATGTTCCTAAAATATGTTTTATTTTCTTTACTACGAGTATATTTAATTCTATCGTGGTTTAGTTTTTGTAGATTCTATTCCCACTAGAGGGACTGAACTGTTTTCAATTATTTGCTTTGAAAACAAGGGAAAATAAGGCGTTTAATTCAGTCAGTTTTTAATGCGTAATGGGGGACAAGCTACCTTAATACTAGGTACTACTATCCTCTTTCTACCCTGCTGCATGCAGGTTACATAATTAAATACAATAAAATAATTTTTATTTACAGTTTAGTTTCCAGTGTTCATAAAAGATGCTAGTGAATATTTTTAAATAAAAATATTCACTATCATCTTCTATTTTGATAAGTAAATAAAATTGTGTAATACAAGCTGGCAAAGCCGCGAGCGGGCCGCTAGTCTGATATAAATATAAAATGCTATAAAATACCTAAAAATTTTGTACAATAGCACCTCGTATAACACGACAAAGCCACGTAAATAACTAACAGCAGTAATAAAGTCAACTGTAAAAGTTGAAATATTTTCACCAAATGTCGCGCGCGCGCTCGTGGACACGTGACTACACGTGTAGGAAATACGTTTTACATTCATTTATAAAGTATCAAGTAAATTATTTTATTTCACGTTTGTGTTTTATTTTGCGATTTTATAGACGCAGTTGTTGCTTCGTTAGACTAGTAGTAAAGGCTTTTTTGTCAGAACGCTTGGATGGTTTTCTAGAGGGTTCAAATTCCGCTACGTTAAAATTGTTATACGTTTTTCAAATAAATATTTTTATTTTTGAAGTGTGAAACGCTAAAAAATTCTATTGGTACCCGAAATAATAAATGTGATCGTAGGTAAAGTAGGTTACATCGATACGATGAGAGAGAATTATAAGATGAAAAAATTCTCCAACTTTTTAATACAATTATAGGTTTATAGATACGAGTAGTACGTTTACGTTTAATATAAATCAGATGAATTGATATATCTGCGTTCTGGTTTGAACTTTACAGAATTATTGTACTTCAAAGAAATAATATCAAGAAAGTTTTTTTTATATTTTTTTCTCTTTTTTCTAGTTTGAGCTGTACATCGCAAATAGAAGGGTAGGCCGAGGGAATCTGGGAACTTAGTGTTAAGAAATTATATAAGGCATTGCATGATGAGTGGTGGAACTCAAGGCAGCGCTTTATTTCGTTAAAACATATGCACGAGTACTTTATAAATACGAGTACTTTATAAAATTAAGCTCCAAACGTGATAAGTGAGGGAGGAAAGTATCTTAACACTAGGTTCTTAAGTATCTTTGTTTGTACTTGCTATGTGTGGGATGCAGCGAGATAAATAAAACTTTTCCGTTACTGCTTGTCTGACAGATAACGCATAAACAAAGCTACTTGTCGTAGAAAGCTGAAATTTACCGTATAGATATCCTTGGGGAGAGTAGAGAAACACGTAGAGAATACGTACCTAAATTCTTACATAAAATATTGACATAAAATCTCGAATTGTGTGGGAATGCGGAGAGCAGAATTTAATAAGTGCTCTTCATTTATGATTTACTAAAGATTTTGTAAGTGATGACATACTGTGGGAATGAAATGCTCACTCCGGTCTATTTCAAAGGTTCTTCTCAAGTTTGGGGCAGCAAATTCAGTGTGCTGGTGGTAAATTGAGTAACAATAAAAAAATGAAGCTTGTAACTTCTTATCTTAAATAAAATATTTGAATTTTAGGTCTTAGTCAATGTTAAAAATTTTGCTCAGAATAGTATATTATTATCTCTCCGCTGTATACCACAAGCCTATTAGATTTATCTAAAACGAATTACTTAAATAAGTTTTTATGATAGAGATAGATTTATTCAATTTCCAATATTCCTATAGAGGAGCATTTATTGAGTAGAAAGCGGCATTGCATCAAAGCGATGTGTGCATTCATATTAGACGATAACATATTGTTTGTTTCCAATATTGACTGTATAGTACAGGAAGTGAATATTAAAGTTTATTTCTTTATGACAAATGTAAGATGATGGTAATTTACAAGGTGGAACTCATAGGATACAATATTTCATGGCAGTACCCAAAAAAATAATCAAGATACGTTAACCTGACGAAGGATTATTATTTTTACTCAAGGATTTTTATCCGTACTATATTATGTGTGAGCCAGTTATGAATATACACCATTGATATAAACATTCACTTCTAAAAAAATAGAACCAAATAGTTCTAAATAGTACTAAATAGTTCTAATCTGTCATACTTGTTTACTAAATTTACAGGAGCTCCATTGATTGTAAAAAAAAAACAATATTTTATTTATTTTTTTCTTTATTTATTACTCATATAAGCCATGTGTGGGGATCGAACCCACAGCCTGTCGCGTTTACAATCACACGCCCTGCACCATGATAATCATTTAATACAAGAAGATTTTTATTAATGGCCCAAAAAATATTTGAATTAAAAAATAATCTAATGTACTGTTAACTAATTGTATATTACCTCTTTATTACCTCTTTATTATTTAGAAAAAGAAACATATGTGTCATAAATTACTGAGACTACATCCCTGTTCAAGGAAGAGGTCTCGTAGGCACACAGCTGCAGCTGTGTTCTTACTTAACAGACAATTTTCTAATTTTATTATGACGAAATATAGAAGATGTTCTGAAAATACAAGTGCAATTATAACAGGAAAAGTGAAAGTAAAAAATATATTTGAACAGTACTTCGATTTATTGTTGCCCCTCAGACTAGAATAGAACTGATCTTTCAGAAATAGTGAATATATATTTAAAAATCAATAAAATAGAGACTATTTTTCATTACAAAACTTAAAAAGTGTATTCATCGTATACGTGAATGTAGGTGAGACGTCCAAGCACTCTTTGACAGCGCTGCACGTTTATATCTAAATAATAAAATATTTTCTACTTTATGTTCATCATCATTTTTATATAACGCTTTTTGAATTTCTGGTTTTTCAACTTAAAAAGAGGTTTTTTTTAGTATTTTGACCTGTATAGATATCAAGATGTGAAAAATGGTATTGAATGTAAAGCATATTAATAATTTTAACCTCAAAATACGAGTACCTAGGCAAACTTCAAAGAGTATTAATTTTTTTAATGGCTTCTGATAGTGAATAACATTCTGCAAAGTTGTGTTAAATGAAACAAAATAAAAAAAATATATTATTCCTGGTGCCAGATCAGGCCTTAATTATTATTGCCAACTATAACAAAAGAAATATATTTACTTCTATCAAACATGACATATTACTTCAAATTAAATTGAATTTAGACCAATGTGTCACGTCATCATCTCCTAAGTCTTTTTTAATTATAATGTTCACACGAAACACACAATGCCTCCAGAAATTGGAAGAACGCAATGGGATCAATGGGAACGGAGTGTCGTATTACTAGGCTTAATGTAAGTACCTAGCTCTGTTCAAAATTGTTAGTACAGTGTACAGCAAAAAAATATCTACATCATTTTATTCTGCACATCTTATCAATTTTAAATGTGCGGCGTCGAATGCCATAAAAGTTTCCTAGAAGAAATCGTTATTTAAGTTAAAAGTATCTTACATTAAGTTCTTCTACTTTAGGTACATAGCTCGTTAGAATTATTTCATTAAAACGCCACAGTAATAATTTGTGAGAACTCAGTAATTAAGTCCGATCCCTTGTAATCCCGAGTAATTCTAATAAAACACAAAGTTCTCCAGTATTATATTTTTGGACGTTTAAAGGGAAAATTAATTGGATTCGAATGAATTTAATTAAGAAAAATGATGTTATGAAAATATGGAATACGTTTGAGCAAAATAAATTATTATTTAAGCGAAATATACTTAGGTACTAAATAACGGCCAGCATTGTAAGCAAAACGTTCAAAAATGAACCCTAATGATAGTCTAATTATGTTTTGCTGGGTAATAGAAAGCTAGCAATTCAAACGTGGCTTCGCCCATTTAAATTTAGTAAATAATTAAATTGTGGACAAATTATAAATAAAATATATAACTGTGTAGGTTATTCTGACGTAATTTCATCAAAATTCACTTACTAGCTACCTGGAACTTACGTGGATGTAAAACGGACATCTATCTTCACAAATTTTAACATTTATGTCTTTACAAAGATAAAATTAGGAGGAGATAACGTTTAAAAATCGTGTTAGATGAATGTTACAATCATTCATCTAACACGATTTTTAAACGTTATCTCCTCCTAATCATAGAAAAATATAAAAAAAATTAAATAAACGTAAATAGATAGATAAAAATAAATAGTCTCATGCTGGATCCCGCATAAAGTCAAACATGTAAAAGAAGCCTGACTTGTTACTAGAGCCAGGGATTGAAAACGATCACTCGCTAGTGGGATTCGAACTATCGCTCTACCAAGGCGAGATAATGAAAATGGGAGTCAAACCCACTACCGTCGAGTTTACAATCAGTTAGTGTGCTAAGGTAATCACAGCCTCATCAAAATACTAATATAAAAAATTAATAGTAATAATATATTTATTTACCAAATGTATATCATAAATTTTCTCTTAAATTAAGACGTGAGCATTGGTAACCGGACTAGTACTAACCTTATAAATTTAGTTAACCTTATCGTTTGTAGAATTTGAGTATATATATATATATATATATATATATATATATATATATATATATATATATATATATATATATATATATATATATATATATATATATATATATATATATATATGAAGTATATTTGTATGGTTAGACGCTTTACTATAGTGGCTGTGGTAGAGCGTCTGAGTGTAGATTTTTATTTGGAAAAATAAATTTTGTTATAATTAATGCAGAATGTTGTTCACTATCAGGTTTTGTAGCTAAAATTATTAATATCCTTTACATTCAATAACGTTTTTCACATCTTGATATCTATACAGGACAAAATATAAAAAAAATCTTTTTAAGCTGAAACCTTCCATATACTCGCTCCCTATACAGCACATTAGGGAACCTATGTTTAGGACACTCCGTTCCGCACTTCCCCAATTTCAGGACATTACATGTTTAATAACTGAACTCAACACCACCCTTTGTCTTACCAATAAAGCTTGAAAGTTAAAAATATTATTTCTCCTGTTTAAAAATCGAAAACGCAACCCTCACCTCTACTAGTAATCTAACAAAGCAACAACCGAGTCTATAAAATCGAAAAATAAAACATAAACGTGAAGTAAAATAATTTACCTGATACTTTATAAATGAATGTAAAACGCATTTCCTACACGTGTAGTCACGTGTCCGCGAGCGCGCGCGCGACATTTGGTTGGTGAAAATATTTCAACTTTTACAGTTGACTTTATTACTGCTGTTAGTTATTTACGTGGCTTTGTTGTGTTATACGAGGTGCTATTGTACAGGTTTTTTGATATTTTTTAGCATTTTAAAATTTATATTAAACTAGCAGCCCGCTCGCGGCCTCGCCTGTTTAATTCAAACTATTTTATTTACCAATCTCAGTTACCTTCTTGTTCTAATAAGAATAACTCTTTTAAAACAATATCTATACATTAAAAAAAACACTATGTTGAAGGAAAGTTGTGAAAATATAAAAGTGAAAACTGCATTTTAAATCTGGTTAGCCGTTTCTATGATTGGCGTGTACAAATGCACAGACAAATAGATAAAAAAAATTAAAATCACTGTTTTGGGCCCTGTTACATAAAAAAACGTCCTCTATAAGTTTTTTATAATATATCTTCTATGTTCAGACAGTGATCAGTTACAAATTTATTATAAGTACAGATTTCACTTTCTCTAGTGGAGATCAAACCTACAAACTGTCGCTTTACAGTCACACGCTAGTACTCCAGCGCCACGACAGGTCTCTACCAAAACTCATCGACTTATTTGCAAAAGCTAACTAATAACTTAACTTTATACATAACTTTTTTTTCAATAAATATCATATCGCATACATACAAACACATAGATACCCTTCCTCTTTAAAGTCGGTAAACTATTATACTACCATTATGAATCTTAATGAATAACTTTATACATTAAATACTCCGGTGACAGTTGACATGCAAATGCACTCCAATGAATGCCACGAGCAATATCTATAAACTTTTCTTCATAAATGCGTTTACTTTTAATACCCGACGCAAAACTAAAGCTGTTAAAAGTTTGTCATGTCTGTCTGTTTCTTACACCATCTCCTGAATTATAGTACCAAGTGCAGTTTACTAGGTGGTTCCTAGTTATTTTTATGATAATCTTATAAGCAGTTTAAAAGCTACTTATATAAGCTGTAAGCTTAAAGCACATAGGCAAGATGCAAAGGTAGAGATATTTTTTAATCAGGGTTTTTTTTTGTTAATTTAAAGGTTTTATTCTAATATACTATTATCCAGCATCCCGCACATGGCAGAGTAGGCAGAGGCAACTTTTGTTAAGACACTCGATTCTACTTCCGATCAACAATTTACGCCGAATTTAATGCATTGCGTGTGGAGTGGCGAATCTCAATGCATATTTTGCCTTCTTACCAGAGCGAGGAAATGAAAACATTAAATATTTAAATTGAAAATATTAAATATTTCAGTCGAACCTAGAACCTGTCGGTTGCAGTCACACGCTTTTACCTACTTTTCTTATAATTAGGAAGTATAAATTGTATTTTTCTAAATATGCATATTAAAACGACGTATGCTGGTTTGATTTCGAAAGAAAAAATATAAATTATATTCATTCACTCACTCTGGTAACTCATAATATAGTCCTACGACAGAGGACATGCAAAGGCACTCCAATAAAAGCTACGTCCGGTTTCGATGGGACTTTTACGATCTGAATAACGGCGGTTCTTACTTAACTAATTGGCAGTATTTGCATACACTTAATCTAGCTTTACGTAAATTATTGTATTCTGTATGCGTTTAAGACGTTTATTGTTCTTAAGATACATGAGATGGGTACTGGAAATGTCTTAATGGAAATGGATTGACTGAAAAATAGGTCCCGTTTGCTTACCTCACCATGTGCATACAGCGTAAAGGTAAAAACTATATTTATAAATAGTTATATAGAAAACGTTATGGCATTATTGTAGTGTCTGTAAAGAAGACAAGCCACCTAAGTGTTTATAAACTTTTACCCTCCTAAAAGGGTTGGAAAACCTTATGCTAAAATAATACACTCTCTGTTTTATATTTTGTCTCATAAAATTTAACGCAGAATTTTGCCTGTAAGATGGAAGTTTCTTTAATGAAAAAGACATGGCAAATGAGCGTACGGGTCACCTGAGTGTAAGCGATCACCGCAGCCAACGGCATCGTATGACACCAGAGGAGCAGCATGTGATGGTAATAATCCGGTCGAGTCTGCCCATGTGTGTTCCCACACTCATCAGTGACTCTCCTACACATTCTCACGCCTCTAAGACACCACCAGTACCAGGGTGATTCTATTCTAAGCCGGAGTCACACGGCGAAAACTGAATGCGAACATAAGCTGATTTAATTAATCAGCTACTTTTATTATTTTGAAATTAATTTGTCATTAACTATTATGTAGAATTAAATTGACAATATCGTACTATTTGGACATATTAAAATAAAATTTATGTAATTTGAAATAAAATGATTCTTTACAGTGCTACTAGTGCTATTTAACACATTTTTTATGTTCATTATTTATAATATAATTATATAGTTGAGAGTATTGTTGTCGTGCAGGGGCGCAAGCGTGTGATCGTACACGTGGCAGGTTGTGGGTTCGATCTTTACTCGAGTATTTACGTATTAAAGGTATTTATGTATTACGTACATTTTTATTTCCTTCTTTATAGCTTCAATTGACTTGACATATACCTCCTCTTACTTCTTTCAAACATCTTTGAAAGAAGTAAGAGGAGGTTGTATTCTCACCTCTTCATCTGTATATGGCTATTATATTTAAAATAAAATATATATTTTAATTATATAAAAGAAACAAAGGCATAATAAATGCATATAAAAAGTTAATAGCACACGTTACGTGACTTTTGTACAGGGGAAAATTTTAATAATTTTACTGTAAAAGTATTTTAGTTTTAAAATATATTTCAATCTTTTTTCAGCTTATTTTTTGTGTATTTTTTTCCCGTTAAGAATCCGTTTTTTTATGTTCTAATAGCCTTACGTTCTGGCGTATATCTTACTTTTATTGTATAAAATAACAAGTTGTAGTCCACAATTTTATTTCTTTGGATCTTAAAATGTAGAACCCGTTCTTTTCTGTTTCCTAAAGAAATTTCCGGAAATCTCCACTTGTGCTGCTACATACTACATACAATGTCTCGTGTTCTTGAAGGCGAGTCAAGGTCTCCCCTAACATTTACTCTTGCATTGTAAATCAACCTGTGGAATTTTTTTGCCACAGTCTTTCGTCATTCTTATTATGTATCATCCTAGTTAGTACCAGCCAATTATTATCTCCAGCTGTTAGTTGAGGATGAGGTTAATAATTTTAATCAGAGTTTTATATGAAGAGATAGCATGCCTGCAATACTGCAGCAGGTACCAGCACAGCTCACGCAAAATTATGCTGTTTCGGTTTATGCAGCTAGGATACCGTTATTTCTGTTACTGGTAACAATTCGCATCTACTCCGTATCTTACGTCCCTAATAAATATACTTCTCATATATGTATACCATGCACTCTCCATGCACTTGTTCCAATATCTTTTCATTTACGCTGATCTTGTATTATTTCTTTCCTTTATTATTTGTCTTTGTCTTATTAGCTTTAGATCATTATTTCCACAACCTTCTTTTAAAATGGTAACTAATTCGTATTCTGATGATAAATGAGAACTGAATCATCTATGTACAACACCCTTGGTTTTATAAGGAAGGTATTTTAGACGAGTTCCAGCTACGTCACATAACTATGGTTGCTTTTTTATGTTTTGTATAAGCGATATAATCATACAAATATATTTTTTTTGTGAGAAAGGAAACGGAGTGTGTTAACACTGGGATGCCTAAGTTCTCTAGGTTTCTATCAAGTGGAGGTTACAGAGTGAAGCAGCAGAAGAGTATAAGCAATATAGAAAACATTAATTATTAAAAAATTAAAAAAACTCCAATAATTCCATTTTCTTTTTATATAGAAATATAAAAGTAATTATCTACGTACATTTGCAACCGATTTGGTAATGTTTGTCCTTTTTCTATAGAAAATTACAAATTTAAAGTAAAAAAACATGCTTTTGCAAACAAATACCACGCACATTTACCGACAGCTGCGGCCAAATAGATATTCGACAAATATTTTTTGCTGTAAAAATAAAAGCATTGGAAGCGAATTGCTATTGGGGCCATTCATTTATTTTATTACCGATATTGCTTATAAAATCGAAGAGTATTTGGTTAAGATAGATAACGGTCTGTAAGTACTTTTATAGAGGCTGCGGCTGTGAATGTGACAGGTTGTGGGTTCATTTCCGAAATCAAGGAAATGAAATATTTTATATTTTAATTTCCTCGGTCTGGTAACGCACATATAGCTAGTACGCAAAAGGTACCTGGAAATTTAGTATTATGACACTCCGTTCCCGTTATATAATAATTTCTCTCATGAAACAATAGACACTTCTATCCCCCACTCTTCGCGAAATTGCCGAGACATACAAATGCTGAACACTCGGTTTCCCATACACCGTTCAATTTTCAAGATATTGAGTATTCAATATTGAATTTCAAGGCTGCGTTTTTGGAAAGTGGGAAAGGTGAAACTCAACGCAGGGATTCTTTTTGTTTCCAGGGAGCAGAAACTATTTAATAACAACTAGGAATACAATGCATTAACACGACGACGTCCCTTGCTTTACCAGTTTGAATAAATTATAGCATTTTTAATATCCACCACGCACTTACCAGAGCGGAGAAATGATAATATTAAATATTTGATTTCCTCGAGAGGAGATCGAACCCACGACCTGTCATTTACAGTTACGCGCTTGTGCCTCTGCACCACGACAGGCTCCTATAACTAAAGCGTTTTATGAATTATCATAATCATATATGTTAACAGCCAAATTTAAGGCAAGGAAACGGATCCTAGCTTACTCAATACCGATATTGAGATCATTAAACAGAGAACAATGATAGTTGGATATAGGTAATTGATATTCTATATGTACCCCTAAGATCCTTAAGTGTGTTTGATTGAACAGGGTGATTATGGATTCAACTCCTTTTTGAAGGATATAGATTAAGCGGCGTTAAACAAAAATACAAAGTGTGTGTAAGTGCGTGTGAGTGTGTGTGTGTATTGTGTTTTATGTGGAATTGATGAAATTATTGATGCCTGTCGTTTTATTACAAAAGAAACCGTTTGATTTTAATATCTTGTAATCGATAGCTTCTCTTTGGCTGATAAAATGAACTCTTTATTGCTTTACTTCTGTTATAGCAGAGTAAGCATCTTTCGATATTCGGTACTTTGTGTGTGGAAATTCAACGCCGTGATTTACTTTTAAAGAAATGAAAATAAATAATTCCCCCAAGTAGGAATGGAACTAACAGCGTCGCATTTTCAACTTTAATTAAGCTGATTATTGTATGAAAATTATTCTTATTTACATTTCTATATAATAATAAAGGTTGATATATAACTACAGATTGTCTATGTTATTTTTATGTATAAAAAATTAGAACTGCATGTACTATGAAATTTAATTGAAATTAATTATTATACGCTCGTATTATACAAATAATGAACATCCAATGTGCCCTAATAGAGTAATCAAACTATTTGTGAGTCGTGCTCAGTTTTAATTATATTGATTTAATTTCCACTGCGTTACTTACGGTCGACATTAACAATTTATTATTTGAAATAATGAAATTATTTCAAGTAATAAATTTGTGATGGTTTGGATCCATCCAAACCATCACAAATTTACACATACAAAATATTTTATATTTTCAATTTAAATATTTAATGTTTAATTTCTTCGTTCTGGTAATAAGGCAAAGCGAGGCGTTGAGTTCCGCCACTCAACACGCAATGCCTCAAATTCAGCGGAAAGTGGGAACGGAAGTGGAACGAAGTGTCTTACCACTAGATTCCCGGGTTCCCTCTGCCTATCCTGCCTTGTGCGGGATACAGCGTGAAGCTCTATCTAATTTAATATTGAATAAGTAAACACATAAGATTTGAAAACACAAAATGCACAAAGTTGGCCAACCTGATCACCGAGAGCGATCTTTTCAGATAACCAATTAAAATTTCGGAAGGATTTAGCTAAGATCGCGGGCAAAATTTGATGCAAAGCGAAGGAAGTAGTACCTAATTAAGAAAATTTTAGTGATATATATTTGTATACATTGAACCTATATACATAAATAATCACATGTGATACGTAACACACACACACATATATATATATATATATATATATATATATATATATATATATATATATATATATATATATATATATACACACACACACACACATATATACACAGTTATATTACATACACACGCATTAATATTCATATAGGAACAAAAAATCAAATAAATAATAATTTAGATAATGATGCATGTACTATATGGTAGGTACTAGCGTTGTTGTCACAGTAAAAATGCAAAAGAACGTGCTCAGGTAGCAGGGCACGTCGAGCGAATGAGTGGAGAAAGAATGGTAAAAAAGATTTATAAAGTAAAAGTGAGTGGTAAGAGAGAGAAGGTCAACCAAGGTCTCCCCCTTACCCTCTCGGTAGACCTCGGTTGACCTTCGAAAACACAGTATCTACGATACTGGAGGAAGGTCACGCAAAAAGCATAAGAAGCCCCCTAAGAACCCCTTAATATGAAGAAGTAGATGACAGTGGATGAGGCGAAAGAGGCATGCCGAGATCGTAGCGTTTGCCGCTCAGTTATCTCACGCTAGGGATATAGCGTGAAGTTAAGTTAAGTTATACATGTACTAAAATCGAAGATCGTAGTTCTTAACTCATTGTTGAAAAATATTTATAGAGGTAGGCTGCCTAACGTTTCTTGGTAAAGTATTCCATAATTACACCGCTTCAAGAGTAAAGGGTTTACTGTAACAATAAGGCTACTTTAGTAAAGGGTTTACTGTAACAATAGGACATGACGGTATTTTCAGGACGTCACTTTTTTAACGGGTGCGAAGGAGTGTTAGGATGGTGAAGGATGAAACAGATGAGCATGACAGTAGGAAGATTCTTACGGTTTTTTGGACTAGGACGACACTCCTGCCTAACGCGACTATCTGATGCGATCAAATTTCCGCAATCCAAAAATGGAACTAATTAGTAAGCAAGTGCCAGCATATTCTTATAACCTATATAAGAATATGCGTGAGTGTATCAGATATTTTGGTTTTGATTGGCAAAAGGTTCTTCCATCATTTTAGTCTACCAACGATCATTCACGTCTCTGAACTGAGCCGTAAGATGAGAGGAGCCCAAGAGAGACAGCTGTCCACTGTCTGTCTGTCTGTTCGATACTTCATTATATCATTTTTAATAGTGTTATACTGCATTCAAACTTACAATTATCAAAGATTAATGGGGGAAGAGACGAATTTAAAAATTTAATTTAGATAAACAATTATATAAATTAAATTTTTCGTCTCTAGGACTACCGAATAAACACACCTGTGGCTTTTTAGGAAATTATTAGCAGACCAAAAGATGTGCTCCGGAAGCTAATAACATGCAGCTTAGAATTGATTAGATTTATAGCTTCTGCAATGTTGGTCAAGTCCGTTATCGTATAAACTTATATGTCATGAGCGTATAAATGAAAGAAAAGAGATAGGAGTTTGGTAAAATATTTGATAAATATGGAGAAAAAAAAAGGAAAAAGGACACCAAAGACATTAAGCGGACACGCGGATGATTGTTGGTCATTAATGCGCTTTGGTTTCATTCATGTAAATAGGAGTAATGAGTGTTGCTAATAGGATGTCAATATCGATAGCATCAAAAATGTTAGAAAAATTGAGTAATACGAAAATAGTAATCTGTTGAGTATCGACTCTATTTATTTTTTATTTTATTAACAAAGAAAATTCAATATAAACATAGTGGGTTTTTTTGTGTTTGTTAAATTTACACAACTAATAAATTACCCTGGCACAAGTGTGTGACTGTAACCGACATGTTGTAGGTTCCATCCCCAATCGAGAAAATGAAATATTTAATATTTTTAACTTAAATATTTAATGTTTTCATTTCTTCGCTCTGGTACAAGGCAAAACGCAGTGTTGAGTTCTGCCACTCAAC